>JAGVVM010013904.1:0-13046 GCA_019149425.1 Psidium friedrichsthalianum
AATACAGTGTTCACTTAGTGCTAAAACTTTCAAAACAATCACTTAAGCGCAAAAAAAAATTCAAAATGATCACTTAAGTATCAATTTTTTGAAAAATAATCATTTTAGTGCCAAAACTTTCAAAACGATCACTTAAATGTCAATTTTTTTGCGAAATAATCACTTAATTGTCAATTTTTTTACGAAATGATCACTTCAGTGCTGCATCCGATGACATAGAATTGGCATTAAAGTGATCATTTTAAAATAAAAATTGACACTTGAGTGATCGTTTTTCAAAAAAATTAGAACTTAAGTGATTGTTTTGAAAGTTATGACACTGAAGTGATCATTTTCAAAAAAAATTGGCACTTAAGTGATCATTTTTCAAAATAATTGACATTTAAGTGATAGTTTTGAAAGTTTTGGCACTAAAGTGAATGTCGTATATAAGTTATGACACTTATAGTGTACTTTAGCCCCCATTCTACTAATGTGTTTCTCATATGCAGCCTGGGGTAATGCTTTAGTGAAGGGATCCGCTATATTATCTGTGGAGGCGATTTTCTGCACAGCGATGTCGCCTCTCCCAACAATCTCTCGAATGAGATGGAAGCACCTTTCGATATGCTTGGACTTCTAGTGAGACCTTGGTTCCTTTGCTGAGCGATCGCTCTATTGGTGTCGCAAAACAATAGGATCAGCTGCTCGATAGCAAGAACTACTCAAGCTCTGCGATGAACTTCTTCATCCAAGTGGCTTCCTTTGCAGCTTCTAAAGCTGCCACATACTCTGCTCAGTGGTGGAGTCAGCAGTTATACTTTGCTTAGAACTTTTCCAGCTAACTGCTCCACTATTTATTATGAATATGAACCCAGATGTTGACTTAAAGTCATCAGGATTTGATTGAAAATCAGAGTCCGTATATGCCTCAACTTTAAAATCTGCTTTTCCATATATCAAGAATAGATCCTTAGTCCTCTCAAGTACTTAAGGATGTTCTTGACCGCGATCCAGTGTACGTCACCTGGATCCGATTGATATCTGCTTGTAATGCTTACAACATAAGCAATATCAAGTATCGTACATAGCATAGCATACATTATGCTGCCAATGGCCGAATCATATGGTATCTTCGCCATTTTCTGTCTATCTTCAGGGGTCTTGGGACACTGCCCTTAGAAAGACGTATTCCATGTCTAAAGGGTAACAACCCTCTTTTGGAATACTTCATGTTGAACATTTTCAACACTTTATCTATGTACGTGGACTGTATGAGGTCAAGTAATCGTCTGGATCTATCTCTATAGACCCTGATGCCTAAAATATAGGTGGCCTCTCCTAAGTCCTTCATGGAGAATTTCTGCAACAAGAACAGCTTGATGGATGACAGCATTGGCATATCATTACCAATCAACCATATATCATCCACATACAGGACCCGAAACGCAATAGCGCTCCCACTGAGCTTCTTGTACACACAAGGCTCATCCAGATTCTTCATGAAGCCAAACAATTTGATCACTTTATCGAATGGATGTTCCAGCTCCTCGAGACTTGTTTCAGTCCACAAATGGACCTCTTAAACTTACACACGTTATGCTCTTCGTCTTTGGACTCAAAACCAGCTGGCTGTTCCATATAGATATCTTCTTCAAGAAATCCATTAAGGAACGCCGTTTTGACGTCTATTTGGAATATCTCATAGTTCAAGTGTGCAACTATGGCCAATAAAATCCTAATGGACCTCAGCATGGCGACTGGAGAGAAGGTTTCATCATAATCAATACCTTCTCTTTGGCGACAACCTTTCGCCACCAGTCTAGCTTTGTATGTTCCAACTTGACCCTCTGTATTGATCTTTCTCTTAAAGATCCATTTGCAGCCTATAGGTATAATACCTTCAGTTGGGTCAACTAATGTCCATATATCATTGGAATACATTGAGTCCATTTCAGATTTCATGGCCTTAAGTCATCTGTCAAAATCCTTATCTGACATAGCCTCTGTATATGACTCGAGATCGTTTGGTTGATCACCATCGTTTACCATAAACACCGGCTGCATCTCATCAACCAAATTCCCATAGTAATGTTCAGGAGGGTGAGACACTCTCAAACTCCTTCTCAGAGGTGGTGTGTCTGAAGCTCCCATTGAATCAGAGATCGGAGTCTGAACCTGTGGAGTCGTTACCTCTTCATTTCCTTCTTGCAGGACTATCCTGCGGCCATTGCCCTTTTATTGGATAAACTTTTCGCCAGAAAAGTGGTGCGCCTACTGACCCAAACTCTTTGGTCAGAATGAAAATAGAAGTAATGTCCAAGACTTTCTCTCGGATATCCTATAAAACGACCCTATTCAGACCTTACCTCTAACTTGTCTGATTTCAACTTTTTCACAAAAGCTGGACATCCCCAAATCCTAAGATGATTAAGACTTGGTTTCCTACCATGCTACATCTGATATGGTGTGGTAGGGATAAACTTGGACGGCACTCTATTTAGTATATATGCGGTAGTCTCTAGGGCATATCTCCAGATATAGATGGGCAGGTCGGTGTAACTCATCATGGATCGCACCATATCCAATAGGGTAAGATTCCTTCTTTTTGATACACCGTCGTGTTCAGGAGTCCTTGGAGGCGTCCATTGTGATAATATGCTGTTTTCCTTGAGATAATCCAGGAAATCAATATTAAGGTATTTTCCATCTCGATCTGACGAAGGGTCTTAATACTCTTCCCTATCTATTTCTCAATTTCATTTCTGAATTCCTTGAACTCTTTAAAGAATTCAGACTTAACTTCATCAAGTACGATACCCATACCTAGAATAGTTATCGGTAAAGGTAATGAAGTATGAGAATCTGCCTCTAGCGGTTTCATTTATAGGTCCACATACATCTGTATGTATTAATCATAATATATCAGTGGCTCTCTCACCTGACCCATGAAGAGCGATTTGGTCATTTTTCCTTGAAGACAAGCTTCATAAGTGAGTACAATTCCAAAACGAGATGGATTGATAAAATCCATCATTACTCAACTTGTTAATCCTGCTCTCTCTAATATGACCTAATCGGAGGTGCCACAGGTACTTAGGATTAGGACCACGCTTTGGCATTTCACAATGGCATTAATATCATTGTGCTTATTCGGATCAGTAATCACATTACCAGACATGTCAATGGTAAAAAGACCATTGGTCAATAGAGCTGAACCAACAACCTTTCTATTATAAAAGATGGAACACATATCGTCTGTAAAGGAGAATTCATAATTCTCTCTTATAAGACGAGATACAGATATTATGTTCTGTACAGCTCTTTCATAATACAAACAAGTTGATAACACCATTACATGTCTGTCGCAACCCGAAAAATAATTACTGTGGATCGGGTGAATGGATTATTAGGTTAATTGACTGACCTAATGCTGACCCTCCCAAGTCCTACCGAATCGTAACTTTGATTTTTCTTTTATTCACATGATTTTTGAATTTGGAGTCGTCACTAATCATTTTTTGGTAGGCTAATCAGACACCTAAATAAATTAATTGGAGAATTAATTTATTTCTGCGATCCAGGAGAAAATGAGTTCGGGGACTTGGTTACGCTAGATCACTTTAACGCCCTTTCGATACCATTTTATTCATGAAAACTCATTTGGGATGATTGGGAAAAAGTTTGGATCAAAATAATCAGAAGGGTAAAATGGTCATTTTTTCAAGGGTCGGGAAGTGCGAACAGATCAAACCAGTTGGATGTGGTTATTCCTTATTTCTCCGAAAATTTTGAGAATTTTTCTGAATTATTTTCTGATTTTTTGGAGACAATTTGCCCATGAGGGGTAAAACTGTCATTTCATTAAGAAATGGGAGTCAAAATCACAAAATATGGGTTTGGCCAGTCAAAGTTGACCATTGCCCATTTCTGCAATTTTTGAGATTTTTTTTTCGAAATTTTTTGAGACAATTTGCCATAAGGGGCAAAATTGTCATTTCAAAAAGATAGGAAAGAAATTCATCAAAAATGAGATTGACCAGTCGAAATAGTCCGTTTCTGATTTTTGCCCGTTTCCTGATTTTTTGAGATTTTTCTGAGATAATTTGCCACAAGGGAAAAAATCGTCATTTTGAAAAGATCGAGAAGGAAATTTATCAAAAATAGGATTGGTCAGTCGAAATGGCCCGTTTCCTAATTTTTGAGATTTTTCTAAATTTTTTGAGACAATTTGCCCATAAGGGGCAAAATCGTCATTTAAAAAAAATAGGGAAGGGAAATCATCAAAAATAGAATTGGCCAGTCGAAATGGTCCGTTTCATAATTTTTATGATTTTTCTTTTGAAATTTTGGATGAATACGCATGAATCAAAGACAATATGAATATGTATGCAGTATGGCAAAATAAGCATGAGCTATGTTATATGAAATGCACATGAATGGCATTTTTTTGGTATTTTCAAAGCATTAAAAATTCCCTGAAGCCAAAAGAGGGAGTGAGCTAACGACTTCTGTGTAGTGTTATGACCCCCAGTAGGTGGGTCGGCCTACTCATTCTGAGGTTTGATGATGTAGAAATTAAACTGCAGAAATTTAAAAACAATAAATAAAAAACCTCCAATGGGAGGCTCGGCCTTGACCTGACCTACCCATTCTGGGGTTTGGTGGTATAGAAATTAAACTGCAGAAAGTAAATGCAGTGAATAAAAAACCTCTAATGGGAGGCTCGGCCTTGGCTTGGCCTACTCATTTTGGAGTTTGATGATGTAGAAAATTAAATTGCTGAAAGTAAAGGTAGTATATATAGAACCTCCAACGAGGGGGTCGGCCTTGGCTCGGCCTACCTATTCTGGGGTTTGATGTTGTAGGAATTAAACTGCAGAAAGTAAAGGCAGTATATACAGAACCTCCAACGAGGGGCTTGGCATACCCATTCTGGGGTTTGATGTTGCAGGAATTAAACCGCAGAAAGTAAAAGCAGTATGTACAGGACCTCCAATGAGGGGCTCGGCCTTGACTCGGCCTACCCATTCTGGGGTTTGATGTTGCAGGAATTAAACTGCAGAAAGTGAAAGGCAGAAAATAAAGACACTACAGTCTTTATTTCTGCCTTTCACTTTCTGCAGTTTAATTCCTGCAACATCAAACCCCAGAATGGGTAGGCCGAGTCAAGGCCGAGCCCCTCATTGGAGGTCCTGTACATACTGCTTTTACTTTCTGCGGTTTAATTCCTGCAACATCAAACCCCAGAATGGGTATGCCAAGCCCCTCGTTGGAGGTTCTGTATATACTGCCTTTACTTTCTGCAGTTTAATTCCTACAACATCAAACCCCAGAATAGGTAGGCCGAGCCAAGGCCGACCCCCTCGTTGGAGGTTCTATATATACTACTTTACTTTCAGCAATTTAATTTTCTACATCATCAAACTCCAAAATGAGTAGGCCAAGCCAAGGCCGAGCCTCCCATTAGAGGTTTTTTATTCACTGCATTTACTTTCTGCAGTTTAATTTCTATACCACCAAACCCCAGAATGGGTAGGTCAGGTCAAGGCCGAGCCCTCCCATTGGAGGTTTTTTATTATTGTTTTTAAATTCTGCAGTTTAATTTCTACATCATCAAACCTCAGAATGAGTAGGCCGACCCACCTACTGGGGGTCATAACACTACACAGAAGTCGTTAGCTCACTCCCTCTTTTGGCTTCAGGGAATTTTTAATGCTTTGAAAAATACCAAAAAAATGCCATTCATGTGCATTTCATATAACATAGCTCATGCTTATTTTGCCATACTGCATACATATTCATATTGTCTTTGATTCATGCGTATTCATCCAAAAATTTCAAAAGAAAAAATCATAAAAATTAGGAAACGGACCATTTCGACTGGCCAATTCTATTTTTGATGATTTCCCTTCCCTATTTTTTTAAATGACGATTTTGCCCCTTATGGGCAAAATTGTCTCAAAAAAATTTAGAAAAATCTCAAAAATTAGGAAACGGGCCATTTCGACTGACCAATCCTATTTTTGATAAATTTCCTTCTCGATCTTTTCAAAATGACGATTTTTTCCCTTGTGGGCAAATTATCTCAGAAAAATCTCAAAAAATCAGGAAACGGGCAAAAAATCAGAAAACGGACTATTTCGACTGGTCAATCTCATTTTTGATGAATTTCTTTCCTATCTTTTTGAAATGACAATTTTGCCCCTTATGGCAAATTGTCTCAAAAAATTCGAAAAAAAAATCTCAAAAATTGCAGAAAATGGGCAATGGTCAACTTTGACTGGCCAAACCCATATTTTGTGATTTTGACTCCCATTTCTTAATGAAATGACAGTTTTACCCTCATGGCAAATTGTCTCCAAAAAATCAGAAAAATAATTCAGAAAAATTCTCAAAATTTTCGAGAAATAAGGAATAACCACATCCAACTGGTTTGATCTGTTCGCACTTCCCGACCCTTGAAAAAATGACCATTTTACCCTTCTGATTATTTTGATCCAAACTTTTTCCAATCATCCCAAATGAGTTTTCATGAAATAAAATGGTATCGAAAGGGCGTTAAAGTGATCTAGCGTAACCAAGTCCCCGAACTCATTTTCTCTGGATCGCAGAAATAAATTAATTCTCCAATTAATTTATTTAGGTGTCTGATTAGCCCTACCAAAAAATGATTAGTGACGACTCCAAATTCAAAAATCATGTGAATAAAAGAAAAATCAAAGTTACGATTCGGTAGGACTTGGGAGGGTCAGCATTAGGTCAGTCAATTAACCTAATAATCCATTCACCCGATCCACAGTAAATTATTTTTCGGGTTGCGACAGACATGTAATGGTGTTATCAACTTGTTTGTATTATGAAAGAGCTGTACAGAACATAATATCTGTATCTCGTCTTATAAGAGAGAATTATGAATTCTCCTTTACAGACGATATGTGTTCCATCTTTTATAATAGAAAGGTTGTTGGTTCAGCTCTATTGACCAATGGTCTTTTACCATTGACATGTCTGGTAATGTGATTACTGATCCGAATAAGCACAATGATATTAATGCCATTGTGAAATGCCAAAGCAGTGGTCCTAATCCTAAGTACCTGTGGCACCTCCGATTAGGTCATATTAGAGAGAGCAGGATTAACAAGTTGAGTAATGATGGATTTATCAATCCATCTCGTTTTGAATTGTACTCAACTTATGAAGCTTGTCTTCAAGGAAAAATGACCAAATCGCTCTTCATGGGTCAAGGTGAGAGAGCCACTGATATATTATGATTAATACATACAGATGTATGTGGACCTATAAATGAAACCGCTAGAGGCAGATTCTCATACTTCATTACCTTTACCGATAACTATTCTAGGTATGGGTATCGTACTTGATGAAGTATAAGTCTGAATTCTTTAAAGAGTTCAAGGAATTCAGAAATGAAATTGAGAAATAGATAGGGAAGAGTATTAAGACCCTTCGATCAGATCGAGATGGAAAATACCTTAATATTGATTTCCTGGATTATCTCAAGGAAAACAGCATATTATCACAATGGACGCCTCCAAGGACTCCTGAACACGACGGTGTATCAAAAAGAAGGAATCTTACCCTATTGGATATGGTGCGATCCATGATGAGTTACACCGACCTGCCCATCTATATCTGGAGATATGCCCTAGAGACTACCGCATATATACTAAATAGAGTGCCGTCCAAGTTTATCCCTACCACACCATATCAGATGTAGCATGGTAGGAAACCAAGTCTTAATCATCTTAGGATTTGGGGATGTCCAGCTTTTGTGAAAAAGTTGAAATCAGACAAGTTAGAGGTAAGGTCTGAATAGGGTCGTTTTATAGGATATCCGAGAGAAAGTCTTGGACATTACTTCTATTTTCATTCTGACCAAAGAGTTTGGGTCAGTAGGCGCACCACTTTTCTGGCGAAAAAGTTTATCCAATAAAAGGGCAATGGCCGCAGGATAGTCCTGCAAGAAGGAAATGAAGAGGTAACGACTCCACAGGTTCAGACTCGATCTCTGATTCAATGGGAGCTTCAGACACACCACCTCTGAGAAGGAGTTTGAGAGTGTCTCACCCTCCTGAACATTACTATGGGAATTTGGTTGATGAGATGCAGCCGGTGTTTATGGTAAACGATGGTGATCAACCAAACGATCTCGAGTCATATACAGAGGCTATGTCAGATAAGGATTTTGACAGATGACTTAAGGCCATGAAATCTGAAATGGACTCAATGTATTCCAATGATATATGGACATTAGTTGACCCAACTGAAGGTATTATACCTATAGGCTGCAAATGGATCTTAAGAGAAAGATCAATACAGAGGGTCAAGTTGGAACATACAAAGCTAGACTGGTGGCGAAAGGTTGTCGCCAAAGAGAAGGTATTGATTATGATGAAACCTTCTCTCCAGTCGCCATGCTGAGGTCCATTAGGATTTTATTGGCCATAGTTGCACACTTGAACTATGAGATATTCCAAATAGACGTCAAAACGGCGTTCCTTAATGGATTTCTTGAAGAAGATATCTATATGGAACAGCCAGCTGGTTTTGAGTCCAAAGACGAAGAGCATAACGTGTGTAAGTTTAAGAGGTCCATTTGTGGACTGAAACAAGTCTCGAGGAGCTGGAACATCCAATTCGATAAAGTGATCAAATTGTTTGGCTTCATGAAGAATCTGGATGAGCCTTGTGTGTACAAGAAGCTCAGTGGGAGCGCTATTGCGTTTCGGGTCCTGTATGTGGATGATATATGGTTGATTGGTAATGATATGCCAATGCTGTCATCCATCAAGCTGTTCTTGTTGCAGAAATTCTCCATGAAGGACTTAGGAGAGGCCACCTATATTTTAGGCATCAGGGTCTATAGAGATAGATCCAGACGATTACTTGACCTCATACAGTCCACGTACATAGATAAAGTGTTGAAAATGTTCAACATGAAGTATTCCAAAAGAGGGTTGTTACCCTTTAGACATGGAATACGTCTTTCTAAGGGGCAGTGTCCCAAGACCCCTGAAGATAGACAGAAAATGGCGAAGATACCATATGATTCGGCCATTGGCAGCATAATGTATGCTATGCTATGTACGATACTTGATATTGCTTATGTTGTAAGCATTACAAGCAGATATCAATCGGATCCAGGTGACGTACACTGGATCGCGGTCAAGAACATCCTTAAGTACTTGAGAAGGACTAAGGATCTATTCTTGATATATGGAAAAGCAGATTTTAAAGTTGAGGCATATACGGACTCTGATTTTCAATCAAATCCTGATGACTTTAAGTCAACATCTGGGTTCATATTCATAATAAATAGTGGAGCAGTTAGCTGGAAAAGTTCTAAGCAAAGTATAATGCTGACTCCACCACTGAGCAGAGTATGTGGCAGCTTTAGAAGCTGCAAAGGAAGCCACTTGGATGAAGAAGTTCATCGCAGAGCTTGGAGTAGTTCTTGCTATCGAGCAGCTGATCCTATTGTTTTGCGACACCAATAGAGCGATCGCTCAAGCAAAGGAACCAAGGTCTCACTAGAAGTCCAAGCATATCGAAAGGTGCTTCCATCTCATTCGAGAGATTGTTGGGAGAGGCGACATCGCTGTGCAGAAAAATCGCCTCCACAGATAATATAGCGGATCCCTTCACTAAAGCATTACCCCAGGCTGCATATGAGAAACACATTAGTAGAATGGGGGCTAAAGTACACTATAAGTGTCATAACTTATATACGACATTCACTTTAGTGCCAAAACTTTCAAAACTATCACTTAAATGTCAATTATTTGAAAAATGATCACTTAAGTGCCAATTTTTTTGAAAATATGATCACTTCAGTGTCATAACTTTCAAAACAATCACTTAAGTTCTAATTTTTTTGAAAAACGATCACTCAAGTGTCAATTTTTATTTTAAAATGATCACTTTTAATGCCAATTCTATGTCATCGGATGCAGCACTGAAGTGATCATTTCGTAAAAAAATTGACAATTAAGTGATTATTTCGCAAAAAAATTGACATTTAAGTGACGTTTGAAAGTTTTGGCACTAAAATGATTATTTTTCAAAAAAATTGATACTTAAGTGATCATTTTGAATTTTTTTTGCGCTTAAGTGATTGTTTTGAAAGTTTTAGCACTAAAGTGAACACTGTATACAAGTTTGGCCTTATAGTATACTTAACCAAGAAGGGTTTTAAGATATCAGCAATGGTTGGCTTGTGTGCCAAGTGGGAGGTTGTTAGAAGTATGCCCTCAAGTCAACCATGTGATGGTCACATGTGGATAGCATAAAATATATAGTGTGCTATCGATATTATATCAAATGGAAAACATTTGAATTTATTCATGCTTGTCCTTTTATTTAAATGAATAAAGTCCATAATAAGTTTAGAACTGATCCGATTCTTGAGGTGTCCAAGATATGTGTGAACGGGTCCCTCAGTTAGTCTCTGTCTTCAAATTGGTTTCTTGTCGAAGGATCATGGATTGAAGCTCCACGAGTCAATTGGGATGCCAGTTGTTTCGCAGCCTTGCTATTGCATGTGGATGCCTAATAGAGTGATGAGTCACGAAAGTCATCGGACGTTAGACGTCTAAGCTGGAACACAAGTGTACGCATCGAAACGAGTTCGATCGAATTCCTGAACGTGGACGGAAAGGCGATTGACCTAACATGGAGGCTTGTGTGCTTGGTCAATGTCTCAATCATCTTTGGCTTTGGTGTGTTAATGCTCCTCAATTCCGAGCCTAGATGTTTGGCTTGTATATTAGAAAAATGGCTATGGTTCACAAGTACGATAGGGCCGATCATTAATCCTCCTTTGGTGTGATGATGGCCCAGTCCTCCATATACGAAGTCACAGGCATGGACACCCGTTGGGATTGTCTCCTCATAGATAAGGTTTATGTCCTATGGCAATCTATGCATGGACGATGCATTAGAAAGTCCTTAGCCAAGGCAGAAAGTCGAAGGAGTCTCGTCAAAGGAGACTAAAATGTATGGATTCGTTTTCTTTTCTCTGCAAGCCTGCACTGAAGGACGAACTTGATGACACAGCATGACAGCATGGATGATGTCATGGGAGGGGTAATGGTAACACATGCTGCCATCAGCATTTGGATAAGGTTTGTTATCCAAAAGAAAAAATGATAACAAAGTTATCCTCTAAAAGGTCAAAAGGATGATAGGATTTTCTATCTCATTTATGATAGAGACAGTGGCCGACAAATGACGTGATTTTCCATCACGAAAACTTAAGGCGACTCAAGCCAGAAATGTCTAGGACTATAGATGGAGGATTGCCCACCAAAAACGACGGCGTGGGCGGCAGACTTGCAGATGGGCTAGTCAAAGATCGGCAAAAAAAAAAAAAAAATTTTTTTTTTGGACCCCGCCGCTTTGACAGACGCCCAATAGGGCGGGTGCCACGTGGCTAGCCAAAGGCAGCAACACTTATTTATCTTTTTTTTTTTTACACCTTTGACCAGCAACCAGCTGGGACACGGGCTAGTGGCACCCCACAATGGTGGCCTCTCTATTTGTTTTTTTTTTTTCCTTTTTTGCCTGTAAGTCTCGCCGTACGTACCCTCTTTTGAGGCCGGTTTATACGCCCCCTCCCCCTCATCTCTCCCTCTCTTAAACCTCTAATAAAATAGGGTATTAAAGGGCCTGCAAGGACACCACAGGAGTATGAAACTTTGTGGAAACCTTCACTTGTAAGAACATTTTGAACACTTCAGTAATAATCAAATAATATACAGCAAATTTGCTTCCCATGTTTGCGAAGTGAGCTCGAGAAATCTAACCACGCATTCCGCGCTAACAAAACCGGTTGGTAAAAAACGAAGGGTATCGAATTGGGAGACACCGCGCAGAATTAATAGATAACAGGAAGGGCCATGTTCTCCGAATCTCGCTACACTTCAAGTTGTACCGGTGTCGGGGCGTATCTGAACTAGAAGCTCGATATCGATTTGGGCTCGAGATAAAGATAGCAGAGCGGCGACCAACCTCTGAATATCCAGATAAGTTTCTAAAGTCTCTTCGATAGAAAGATACACCCGTTTTTCCACTGATTAAAGTCAAAGATTTTCTAAGACGATATGGGATGCAGTTGAATTTTATTTTCTTCCGCTACGTGTATGGATGTTTTCATGTATGTGATTGAGCACACTGAAGCACTAAAACCCAACAAGTAGGACCATTTATGGCCGGAATCTTCCGTATTCTACTATTAAGTTATATAATGGGGTTTTGGACTAAGTGGTCTTCAATCGTTGGTGGTTTCTATCCGTTATTATCATTGGATTGAGTAATTGGCTAAAGAACGTAGGGTCAATTAACGGATTTATGATATGGACCATTTCATGAAGCATTTCCGTGATGTGGGTGAAACCCAGAAGAAGATTTCACTAACTATTATGTGAACTGGCGCCTTTTCCTGTTTCAATACCTGCAAGAGACGTATACCATGGTTCAGGGACACATAACATAGGCTCCTGGAAGTCATAACCATCAGGTGATATACTTCCTGGTCTAGAAGTACAAAGTTCTGATTGGCGGACTCGACTATGATGCATTGAATAAGTTAATCTAACTACTATCTAGTCACATAGATCACCAGAGATAATTGTTAGGGGCGGTGAAAAATGAACTTGATTATGAACTTCAAATTCATCACTGAGCTTAATTTTAACAACAGAGATTGTCGTTTCTCATTTACAGGAGGTGAGACTGAGATCGATTAAAATTAGTAGGAGCGTCTACTTCATTTAAAGGCCAGCAAATGAAAATAGCCTATTTTGAAAGTACAACAACTAAATTTAGTTTCTGCACAGATGTTTATTACTCACGAAATGGGTGAGCATTAAGCCCTATAGCTTCATTATTGAAAGAAACTGCTACTAGCCCTCAGTCACATGATCGACTGAGGATCTGAGAATAATTCTCAAGTTAGAGAAAAACTTGGGGATATGTGTTTGGATGAGAAAAATTTCATTCTTGTTCCTAGGGTGGGGAACAAGATGGCACATTATACTACGAAAAGT
>JAGVVM010013905.1:0-10954 GCA_019149425.1 Psidium friedrichsthalianum
GGTCAACTTTACGGGACAAGAGATGTGGTGCCTTTTATCTTAGTTTGACTGTGAGCTAATTAGTTCATTTTGGATGCTTTAGAATCTGGAGATTAAGGCCGTTTCAAGGGAATTCGGAGGTTGATGGTTCTATACATTGACAGTCCTCACACGTGAAGGATTAATACGGTTTTTTTCTGCCTTTTGTAGCTGTCAGTCCGGAACTGTATTCTCAGAGGATCAGTGGCGAGGTATGTTCTTCAGCTATCTCCTGATGGCGTCGATACTGAATTGCTTCATGATGCCACAAGAAGAGAAGCTAGAGGTGGTTGAAGTTTACGATGAGATGCATGTAACTGTATTTGTATTGTATGGTTGAGGGACCAATTTATATCGGCTGATAGGTCTCATTAGCATTGGTGCTATGACTCCTGAAAATTTGGCTTCTCTTGTCACCTGGGGATTTTATTTTGTTGAAGTATACACTGGATACTGCAGGACCTGCCTGTATGGCCTTGTGCCCGTTTAACTCGTCCAACCATAGCTATGCAGCGAGTTGTTCAGTAAAAAATTATTAGAAAGCTCTTTCCCTCTCACCATTTTGCTGCCTCAATAGAGTCTAGATGAATGTTACCAGCTTATGACACGGACCAGACCAACATTAGTCGGAAATTGGCTGACCAACATTGGTCAGAAATTGGCTGGTAACATTCTCAGAATGTTAGCTTGAAACTATGTGCTGCACGTGTTTCAATTGAACCAACTGAGCAGGCGTTCACTCTTACCACAGAGGTTGGCAAACTGGAGGAGTCCACTTACCTATTCAGGACAGAAACTGGTGATCAAGTGAAGGTTTCCGTAGGAAAGAAAATTTTGAAATATGCTGTGTATATTCATGTTTCATCGCTGCAATCTCATAGCGGTATCAATAGATTACTACTGTCTCGGGGTGTCTATAGATCAGATTCTAGATGCTACGTGACAGAGGACTTTCAGGACTCATCTCCTGATGGGAGGGCATTCGAGACGCTGTTCAATCAAATTTCTCTTGGCACATACGCACACTCGAACTGGAATTTGAAGCAAAGCAAACCCCCTTCTTTCTTTCATTTCTATTGAAGCCTGCATTGGAGGCTAACTCAAGTTGTTGGGAAATTAGCAGTCACAGGGGAACAAAATTTTGTGTTCCCAGTTGGTTTAGGTCGAGGTAACCCATTTCCATAGGGTCGCTCCTTTGCAACTGATGGTTCGCTGAATATTTCTATCTTTTCGAGAAATACAGAAGGTCTGGTTCTGTGCTTATATGATGACATGTCAGCAGAATTGCCTGCTTTAGAGCTTGATCTGGATCCGTACGTTCGTCAATCAGGCGATATTTGGCATGCGTTGCTGGAAAGTGCCGAGACTTGCGAGATCTATGCTTTACGATGCAGGGGAAAACGTATGGATCAGTTTGATTCAGCACGTACGTTACTGGATCCATATTCGAAGGTCGTAACGAGGACAAGAATTAAGGATCAGGGATCCACTACCTTAAATTACCGTGGACTGTTGACCAAGGAATTGAGCCCAAAACTGCTAAGGCCCAACTCTCATTTTCCCTGAAATAAAATAACTAAAGCCCACCACCAAACAGGGGACCAGACCCAACTCCTAGACACCAAACAACGGGACCACCCCGAATCGACACATCCAGCACCACCTTAACACCGACCGGCCCCGACCAGATCGCCGCCCCCCGGAGGTCGCTACCGACCACCACAGTCCGGCCAAAACTCACAGGCTCCCGACGCAGCTCTTCATGGTTGGACCGAAGTCCCGTTCGAAACAACACTCAGGCGTTTTGATACGCAACAAAGGGAATAGAGGCGGCGAACATAGGGGACGTAGCAAGGCAAGAACATGTACCAATGACGCGAGCACGGGCATTCGGCTAAAGCTCAGATTCGGAGTCCGTTGGGCATTTTATTGACCACGTGATGCGCAGCACAGGAAAGGCGGATAACGCTCGTTCCTCGACCAAATCGAGCGAGACTGAGGACTCGTATACGACATTCAAGCTTTGATTTACGTTTCTTATTCTCTTTTCGGTTCGACTTGACCGAGATCGAGCCGAGACAAAAGAGCACAGCGAAATAAGGAAAACGACACAGTTGGAGACTTGGAGTACTGACTTGGGTGGGCGATGCGACGGCGACCGCGGCGGCGCAGCGGCTAGCTCCAAGGACCCCCTAGTCTGCTCCTCTTTCTCCTGGTAAAAGAACGTCTCCTTCCTAAAAAATTTTGCCTTATGCCTCCTCTCGCCTCCCTCAGAACTCAGCGAGAAAGACCCAAAAATGTTCTTCTTCTTCCCCTGTTTTCAGAACCGAAAAAAAAAGGAACCCCAAAAGAAACGTCTCCCCCCCTTGAACTGCTCTCTCTAGCTCTCTATCTCTCTCTGTTTTTTTGTTTTTCTTTTGCTCTCGATGAGTATTGCTCTGGCCCTGTGTTCTCTGGTTCTCCCTCTACTTCCTATCGGTACCATGTGTTTCCCAGAGACACGTGGGGTGTTCATCCCTCCTGTTGATCACGCATATTCCTAGTCCAATTCCAGTTACTACTGAATGTCTGCTCATTCGTTAGGGACCTGGTTGAAGGGATTTAAGTCCCCTACAGTCTAAACACTTTGGCGACAAGATTAGAGTTGCGGGGGCGTGTTATTTCCTCCGGTTATTTGTCGGGTGGGTTGGTTTTACAGGTGTGCGCGCAGTCATAGGTGACACTCGCACCGCTAATCATAATCATGAACAATAATAACAGCGACAATAATGATACAAAGGTCCGAATTCTTCCCACTCACAGATAACGAAGCATCAATAAATTAAGAGGGTGGCCATCGTCACCACCATCACCATCCATCATCTCATTCACACGAACGGACAAATTGGATAAAAAGGGCCAAAAGAAAAACAGAGATTTTAGTTGATGGGGTTGCTGCGGAAGGATCCGAGGGCCTTGATGACAGCTGCTCTGAGGATGTACTGGTGGTATGCTGCTGCTGCTAGTGCCCCCACAAATGGTCCAACCCAGAAGATCCACTGCTCATTAACAAACATCAAATTAATACTAGCCTTAAATCATCATATCTTGATAATAATAACAGTTCCAAATGCGCACACTGTGTTATTTAGATAGCTTCTAATGTGTTATTCATGGAGTAAAGCTTGGTTCACGGAGGGAGGGAGGAAGGGAGAGAGAAGCTTTACCTGGTCATCCCAGACTTTGTCCTTGTTGTAGATGACGGCAGCACCAAAGCTTCTAGCCGGGTTGATGCCTGTGCCAGTGATGGGGATGGTGGCCAAGTGAACCATAAACACTGCAAAACCAATCGGCAATGGAACCAAAACCTGCGCACCCAAACATATACCCATCTCTTCAGAAAAGTTACTTCATTTGTCAAAAGAACAGGTACTCCGTTTGCACTTTGGGAAGGAAGAGCATGGTGGTTAGTAGCAGCAGCAACTAGCTATGATTACTTACGGGCACGTAAGAGTCACGAGCGCTCCTCTTCGGGTCAGTGGCCGAGAATACAGTGTAAACTAGCACAAAAGTGCCGATTATCTCAGCACCCAGAGCCGTGCCGGTGCTGTAGCCGACATTCACCGAGTTGGCACCACCTCCGAGCGAGTTGTATAAGGGCTTCGTGAATGCCTTCACCAGCCCTACACCACAGATTGCGCCCAAGCACTGGGCGATCATGTACGACACCGCCCTGATCAAGCTCACCTTCCTCGCCAAAAATAGCCCGAATGTCACCGCCGGGTTGATGTGCCCACCTGTGTTGAAACAATAGAAACATTACCGAAAACACGTAAGACCCCGAAGACCCATCAACGTAAAATGCAAACTTAGCTATCACTTGAGGACCGAGCTTTAAGAACTAGAGCAGAAAAATGAAAGAATGGGTTGTGAACATGAAAGCCATGCAAGTGAAACAGACAGCACGCCTCAAAACCGAACTTTGAAGAGTTCTTGAGCTGCCATTCACAAAAAAGGAGAGAACTTGGAGGACCACAGCATGAAAAAACCAGAGAGACTGAACGTGTGAGTGTCGTAGACCGTACCAGAGATGCCAGCAGTGCAGTAAACGAGGACGAAGATCATGCCGCCGAAGGCCCAGGCGATGCCTAGGAGGCCCACGCCGTCGCAAGGCCCGGTCTGCTTCTTATGGCCGATAACGGTGGCGACGGTCACATAGAGGAAGAGGAGGGTGGCGATAAACTCCGCAATGAGGGCCCTGTAGAAGGACCAGAGCTTGAGCTCGGCCATGTTGAGGAGAGGAGCTGGTTCGGCGTCCTCATAGGCCTTCCCATGGTGGGCGGGTCCTTCCTCGCTCACTTCCTTCGACATCTTCTTCGCTCTTCGAGGAGCTCTGTTTACAGAGACAACAACAACAAGAGGCTCTGGTTTTTTGGGCTTTTCTGTAGCTCTGCGAGGTCTCTCTTAGCGGGGGTCGGGAGTGATTGCTGGGGTCCTTTATAAAGGGCGAGGAAGAAGGTGGAGAGAGTCTCGGGATAGGAATCAAATTTAGACCCACCAATTTACCCTACATAATGTTACAAGAAACCAAAAAGCATTATGTTTCTCGAAACATCAGGACACAGTATTTAGGACACCACTTTTAGATGCATTGTTGTCCAACAATTCTTTGCATTTGCTCTCACAATGCAGGTAAATGCAGTACTTAGGCTTGGGATAGGAATCAAATTTAGAACCACCAATTTACCCGACATTATGTTACAAGAAACCAAAAAGCATTACGTTTCTCAAAACATTTACGGCACAGTATTTAAGACACCACTTTTAGATGCATTATTGTCAAGCAATTCTTTGCATTTGCTTGAGGGGAAAATAAAGAGACAAAATCAGGATCTGGCATTCATATTAGCATAAGTAAAATTGGAATTTAGGCCGAAAGTTAATGGTTTGGTTTCTCCATCAATACTTGGAAATCGAATCCAGTGAACTTCACTCCAATCTTGTGAATTTCACACTATGACCGGCACGCATCACCTACATCAACGAGGCATGTTATATTGGGCAAGCATTGAGCATTCATGTAAATCCCAAGGGAGCGGCGGGGATGGTTCAAGAACACAAAGAATTAACAAAATAACCTGCAAGAGGGCGTTGTGGAAATTGGATGGAGAAGAGTGTCGCAGGTCCAATTTCCTCGATATGCATGTCGGCTAAAAAGTGAGATTTTGTCACATGGAGATCTAGAAGGATGGACACAACCAAGTCTCGGGAGCAGCATTAGAATGTTTTGTCCTAAAAATCTGAGAATGAGATAATTATTTATCTTGCAGAATCTTTGAAAGGAAGGTTGACTTTTTGTGCACAAACTCAATAAGCTGAAATCGCACTTCTAATTATGACCATGACCAGCCACATCAATTGTCGTGCCAAATGATCTGCACGTCTCACATGAGGACTTGGGTGTGTGGTGACAGAATGGTCACCATTGCTACCTTATTGTGTTGAATGATCTGCATATCTCACACGAGGAACTGCGTGGGGTAGCCGAACGGTTTGTGACGAGGGCGTGATTCTCCTTATTGTCCTAAGAAATAATCGCTTTGAGATAAGATTAGCCTGGTTTTCCGAGTCATCAGGCACTACATGGGCATGTCATCAATCTCCTAAGATTTAGCCCGTTATACCAAGGCATGTGATGCACGCTCCCTTCATTTGCTCTCATCGACTCAGGAAGGCGAGGGCAGATCGCGAAAGGATAGATCTGCCTCGCTATGGAGGTCGACTCCAGCAACACTAGGCAGGTTTGCCCCCGCTTGGTCTGCGCTATTCTGCTCCTGGTGGCCACATTACTGCTCCATCATGTAGCCAAATAATTGCTACTTTACTCCATTTATTAGCCAAATTAGCACCAATAAGAATGAGATTTCAAGTTTGGAACAAACTCAGATGCAATATGTTAAGAACGGCTAAGAAAAAGTAACTACAGCATTGCTAAGGTAGCAAATTTGCAAGGAATCAGACAAACCTGAACATTACCTTCAGATCAAACATCATACACGAGATTGAACTACCTTTGCCACGGTGCGGGCATCAAAGGGAGCTTTTCCTCAGCAGCGTGATTGCGGCAGGAACCCTCTGTTCAGCCAGCAATGACTGCAAATCGCTACCATTGGCCAAGCCGTTGAACTCAACAGCTTTGGAAGCCATGGTTGGTGTTGGTGTGTAGATCTTCCGGAATATTTGCTGGAAAAAAAAGATTAATTGGGCTTTCCAAAAACTAACCAAATGTAAGTCATTTCCTAATTTTGAAAAATTCTCTTCTCATGAAAATCGATGATTTTATTTTTTTTGGCATGAGCCAGGTGTATCTGAAATATTACCAAAACAGTCCTAAATTTATTGCAATTGGGCCAACCTGGTCCTAAACTCTTTTTAGTACACATTATATTTCAAAAATATTAGTAAAGATCACATTTAATAGATGAAAGAACCGATTATGATAATGTCTCCCATTATTTTTTTTATTAAAATAAGGTGCTTTTAACTAAACAAACCAAGTGGAATTTTTTAGACTCTCAAATACAGATAACCATTCATCGAAAATATTATGCATTTAAGGCAATGCAGACAACACTTCAAGTAAAATTCTAAAGGAAAGATCTCTAGCAAATAGATAGATGATTCGATATAAAATAAACGCATTGAAGGTACAAGGCAAAATACCACGTCAAATTTTTGAGCTAGACGACAATTTTGGGAATCTTAATACAAATAAACGATTCATCGAAAAGATTTTGCATTTAATGGCAGTACTCCATATTATATTTCTAAAGAACATTTAAAATATTTTAAAAATTTATCACATCAATGCCGACGTCCATGTCAGCGCTGGCTAGTCAAAATTGATCGAATGATTAGATTTGGAGTCCGTCAACCACCAGCTCTCTCACCTTCTTCTTTCGTGTAACCTGGGGCGGCACAGCTGGAGGTCCACGGGAGATGTTGCTAACAATTTGGGGAAGGTGTCCCTTTGGGTAGGGGTGAGCAAATTGGATAGATCGGACGGGATTAGTGGTCTGGTTCCCATTTTAAAGGGGTCCGGTCCGGTTCCCGTTCTAGGGATATAGGACCGGACTGAACTACCGAACCGGTCGAATTTTTTTTGTATATATAATAAAAGTAACCCTAAGGGCTTGGGGGAAGAAGAAAAAGCGCAAAAGAACCCTTTTCTTGGGTTCTTGCTCAGACTCAACTCCATCCCCACTCACCTCCAATCTCCATCTCCATGAGCAAAAGAGAAAGGAAAAGGCAAATGGGATTTCTGGCATGAGAGCACAAAGAAATATAAGAGAACTCTGCTAGAGAGATTGTGTTGAAAAAAGAAAAGAAAAAGAAAAGAGGTTTTGGGCAGAAGAGAGAGAGAGAGCTTTGTGGGGGTGGTTCTCAAATCTTAAAAGTAACTTTTTTCATGTTTTTCCAATTTCTTTCGTCTTGTGAAAAAGAATGATAACATTATGGTGCATATTTTTTAGGCATATTACCGGTCCAATGAAACCGCCCGGGAATCAGACCGGACTGACGATCCTGTTTCCGAATCGGTAAATTGGGAACCGGGACCACCAGTCCGTTTCTGATTCTTGAAGGGAATCGGATCGGATCGGAAACCAATCATCCCTACCTTTGGGTATTGCAGGTTGCCCAGGATTTTGGCTTTTTCCACTTGCTCTTGTTGATGATAAACTGGTGTACGAGGGAAACGAAAGGAACTCCTGCTTGTCCTGGTTCTGTTGCGCGCGTGAGGGTAGAAGCAATTTTTGCTTCTGCGTTTCTGGGCTGCCTGGTCAAACGGGTCGGGTTGGGTTTGGCCCGCCCGATTCAGCCCAAAATTATCCCAATTTGATGCCAATTTGACCAATTTTCATGAGATTGAAGCTGAAATGAATTCCGGAGTACGTTTAGGACTTGGGTGAGGTGAGTTTTTTTACCAATCGGTTGATTACGGGTGAAAACCCCAACTTTTGTGACAATTTTTCGTGCAAATTGCCCGATTGGAATCCCTACTGACTTCTTGCAAATCTGACCTCTCCAATAGGTTTCCCATGATCGTTTACGCTTGGGTCAAGGTCCATTTTAATTGAAATTGACCAATTGAATGAGATCCCCGACTTAGGTCCAAAAAGCCCTAAAAATTAGGTCAAATTTCGAATATGCCCGAATTATGAAATTGTCTCCCCCAAAGTGCAATTGAAGGTCTCTAGATCAAGTGTCATAACTAACTCAAAGTGAAAAGAAGACTAAAAAGGACAATTTGATTTTTTTTTTCGATTTGGGGCATAACAGAAGTGAATTGAGGCTTTTTATGACCCAAATTAAATTTTCGAAATTTAAGGCAACCAAGATGCAATTGAAATTAAAATAAAATTTTGACTATTTTTCCAGATTTTCCAACCTCATTTGGTATTTTTTTTTTCAATTTTCAGCTATTTTTAAATGAAAGAAATCCAAAATTTTTGAAAAAATGCACAAAATATTTTTTGCCTAAAATTGATTCTTTATGCTTGGCCAAGGATTCCAAAGTTTATTTCTGATTTTTATGAATTTTTAAATATTTTCTATTAATTTTCTAAAAAGACTAATTGAAATCAACACACAATGTATCAACATCAACTAGTACATTGGATAGAATATATACCACATCGAGTATTTATGCTGGATCATAAACTAGTCACAATTTATCCCCAAAAGAATTTCATTAAGAATTTCATACTTAACACAGTCATCCTGCTTGTGGATCTAAGTAGCCTCTGGTAGATTATAGCACCCATCACATGTGAGGATAGCAAAGCTTGAACCCATATCGGAACAAGGAAGGGTACTTGGATTGCTCGAGCCCGCTTCACCTGCAAATTATCCTCCTCAACATCCAAGGAAACAGCTTGAAATACAGCTACAAAACCATGCGAAAGAGCACAGAATAAGTTCAACAATTGTCCATGAATCCAACATATCAACAACTTGATAAAGAACCCGAAAATATGTTAAGGTACATAGCCCTGATCATCAATTGACATGCAAAAGCAAATAAATGAATTTAGAATCTTCAGAAGACTTGAAGCTTTGAACCAGGAAACTAATTCAAAGCAAGACAGCATTTTTACTCCTCAAAGATAAATTGCTTCCCTAAAGCTAGATCAATAAAACCCAGTGCTTTTATTTCATGGAAACCACCAGAATCGTCTTTGTGTGCCGTGAAACCCATGAACTTCTATAGGCCACTCTCATATCTGTCAATACAGTTCCATCACACTCAGATGACAGGTTGTATTAGATCATATACGACAGACATAAAAGAAACTTTCCTATTCACTGAATCCTTATCAATAAAGCTAATCTGCTATTCCATAAGTTTTGCCAGGGGTGTAGAGACGGACAAGAACACCAACTGTAAGCAAGCTGAAGCAACCTAGTCTCACTATATAGCGCCAAGAAGGCAGTAAAGCAAAAGATAATTACTACAGGTCTCAAAACAAGCACATTTTCACAGATTTCAATTCCAGTAAACAAAATGTACACTAAGCAGAGAATGCTCCATCCACATTCTTTCATTTTCCGAAGATGCTGGACATTTTATAGGGGATAAAAAAAACTCACCTATACATCACAGCCTATGCAGTTAAGCATCTTGAACCCAAATTCTCACAGTTCTATCAGAATCAAGGCCAGCAGATGCAATCTTGTTCTCCGTCGGATGGCACGTGACAGAAATGACTGTATCAGAGTGGCCTTCGAGTTTCTGAAGTAGGTTCTTCCCTTGGAGATCCCATATGCAGATGCACCGATCCTCCGAGCCGCTCACAATGTACTTTCCATTCGTAACAGAGAATGTAGAAGTCAAACAGTAGACACTGTTCTTATGACCAGCATAAATCTTCAAGAACTTCCCGGTTGCGTAGTTCCACAGCTTCTGCAACCCAATGCAGAAAATGTTAAACAACTGAGACAAATTGGCGATCCCAACTTCTACTAAATCCACTAATATTTCTTCCCTTATAGCATTCATAGAAAGCATCATAAGAACATGACATATCACAAAGAAACATCGACTTCTCCTTCTTTAATTAACTTTCTACGGATATAGTCAAACTATCTAGCTGGTCCAACAACAGGATTCTGAGCTCATCAGCAAAGCACATGATGTAAGCGAATTTCAAAACAGAAATGAGCACAAAATCCTCCAAAAAAAAAAAAATTAACCCATCAACGAGCTGAAAACTTCCAACAATCGATGACAAATGCACAAGTTCCACAAAAATATGTAATTCAAAGAATTCTGATAAAGAGAAAACTTACGAGTGTGTCATGAGAGTGGCGACGAGAATGAACTTGCCATTCGGCGAGAACTTGGCGAAAGAAACAGCGGGCACCGTATCATCAATCAGCGTCTTCAAGCAAGCCCCGTTTTTGGTGTCCCAGATCTTGCACGAGCCGTCGTGACTCCCCGAAACAATGAGCGAGCCGTCGCGGTTGAAGTGCACAGACGTCACAGGCATGGAGTGAGCCCTGATCACGTTAAGGCACTTGCCGGTCTTGACCTCCCAGATGCGTATCGTCTCGTCGAACGATCCGGAGACGATGAGGCTGGACTGGGGGTTGAAGTTGACGCAGAAGACGAAGTCGGTGTGGCCCCGAGGGTCTTGAGGCAGTCGAAGGGGGTCGGGAGGACCAGATGCGAGGGTGCGGTCGTCGGAGGCGGAGCAGATGTAGTGGGAGTCGGAGGACCAGGCGAGGTCGGAGGACGCCCTCGGAGTGGCCGATGAGGCGGTGGAGGAGGGAGAGGTGGAGGAGGACCAGATGATTAGGGTTTGTCGAGGAGCGGAGGCGAGGAGGGTGCCGTCGTTGGAGAACTTGACGCAGGAGACGGCGCTGGAGTGGCCGTCAGGGTCTTCCAGGTGACGGG
>JAGVVM010013909.1:0-14434 GCA_019149425.1 Psidium friedrichsthalianum
CTTTCGATCGAAAAGAGTTTCTTGCCATTTCTTGTGAGAAGCGGTTTTTCCTTCACTACTCCATTTTGTTGAGTGTGTAAAGGAGGAGAAAACATGCTGATTCCAAATTCATCACAAAATCATGAAACTTTTGTTTTCAAACTCCCCTCCATGACATTTTATGCTGGAAAAGCATATCCTTTTTAAAAAAAAATTCTGATTCTTTTCGCAAAGAAAAATTTTGCACAGACGAGAATGCTATGCACTTTTATGGTGCGAATTGTGAATCTGCCCTTGATCTGATATCTGCATCTAGTGCCCTACGCAATGCTCAAGCGCAATATTTCTACTCCCCAAGACTAGTAATCTGTTTGGTCCAAAATATCCATGTGCCTTAGCTGCCAGTGTACGATTAGGTGTTGATAGTTCATTGGTAGACTTGAAGAACTTCTTACTTGTTTTCCAAGAGCGCATGTTAAGCATAAGTTCAGATGCTTGAACTTTGGTTGTAGAGAAGACCGAACTAGCTTCTTGAAGATAGATTGGAAATTGTTTGCTGCTAATATGACCTAGCTTTCTGTGCCATAATACGAATCATCCTGATTGAGATTAAACATTTGATTGTGTCAGATTCAACGTTCAGAAGGTAAAATATTTCCATGTCGATAACCAGTGAAGACTTGTTTCTTGTCCTTTGCTAATACCTGTGCATTCATATCTTGGAAAGAGATTGCAATAAGCACGGCCAATCCCCCTCCCAGAGTCACACCGTTGATACTGTCTGATATGAGGTTTATACTTATATCCCTTACAAGTGGAGACCATCTTTGATCGTTAGACATCCTATTTTTCACGGTTCCATGTCCCTTGCATCACTTTTCTCTTTGTTCTTTCCTCCGAAGGACACAGTGCTTCCATCGTATTTTGAAAGAGAAATAATCTTCCTGGATCACCTGTCCATGTTTCTACTTGTGCATGCATTGCTCTCGTATCCGTCGTGAATCTTGCACTTTCTTTGTGTCTCTGTGTTTCGAGGTGCCTCTGTTTTCTGAGATCTGATCCTGAGTGGATGTTGGCCATGCGGCACAAGTTCGCATAGTCTTCATCGCTCGTCTTCTGATCACTCAGTGTTTCAGCTTTTAATTCTTTTCTGTAATTCTCATACTTGACCTTGTCCTTTTTCAGAAGTGGACATTTTGGTTTTATATGACGCAACCTTTTTGCAATGAAAGCCATACTATGTCTTGTTTTCCTGTCTATTGCTGCTTGCTGATCAGGTTGTTTGAATGATCTTCTGCTTTGAAGTTCCTTCCTTTTCCAAGCCATTTTTTCTGAATTTCTTTATAGGAGTGCGAGTTCCATCGTCGTCATCTTCATTATCTGAATCTGACATTCCACCTGTATCTCAGATCTAAGGCAATAGAATTTTTACCTCTGAATCCTTTGTCTTATTGACAGTTCGGCTTCATAAGATTGCAGAGTTCCCACAAGCTCATCAATGGAGAAGGTCTGATTGTTTGACACTCTTGTATTGATGGTTTGACGTAGTTCCACTCATCAGGGAGTCCTCGAAGAATTTTCCTGACTTGCATAGGTTCTGCGACTGGAGCACCTGTCTCGCTAGACCACTTGCTAGTATCTGAAATCTGTCAATCATATCAGCAATTGATTCATCAGATTTCATTTAAAACGCTTCATAATCACTTAGCAACATGCTAAGAGTTGGTTTCTTTCACTCTGTCTGTTCCTTGATATGTAACGTGAAGTCTACCCATATAGCTTTTGATGATTCTTCTTCTGCAACACGATTGTATAAAGGAGTAGATAAAGCACAAAAGAGAGCATGCACTGCTTTGGAGTCAAGATTTCGTCTCCTTGCTCTTTCAGAATCTGTCAGAGTTACTGTGACATTTGTCTCATCTCAGTTGAGGGAGTTGCTGTAGCAGGTGGGTACAACTCTGTTAACAACAACATCCCACATTAATTCATCTGATGCTTTAAAGAACCACTTCATTTTATTGCACCACATATTGTAATCTTTTCCATCGAAGTATGGTGGCTTGTTACTGTAGTGTGAATCAGCTGACCTGCATTATTGATGCTAGACATTCTAGATCGTTAGCTCTGAAGTAAAAACACTCTCAAAAATATGAGCAACCTGCTCTGATACCAATTGTTGAATCTAGCATATCACCTAGAGGGGGGTGAATAGGTGATTTAAAGATATTTTAATGATATGATGCGGATTATAAACAAAACAAAATGTATGCAGAATCAAAATCTGAACAAGTGAATTTAGAGATCCTAATAGTAAGCAAATTAATGAATCTGAATGCATATGCAACTTCTGAGCAGCAGATTCTGATGCTAAGCTGGCGTGCGAAACACAAAGATCAGAGTTAAGAGATAGAGAAACTTGCACACACAGTTATAGTGGTTCGGCTTATATCAAGCCTACGTCCACTCTCCCACGCTGACAGCCGATAGGCTGATTTCCACTATATTAATTGAGGATTACAAGAATCTGTATGCTTCTCACACATAGTCCTCTCAACACATGTAAGTGGTGTCTCTCGTGTACAAAAGAATAATCGCAAGTTTGAATCGCTCAAAGCTTTGGAATTTTTAGTTCGTCACCCTGCCCAATCGTCTTCGTTGATCCTCTTTTATACTCCTCTAACCTTGAACTAGCCGTTGGTCAAGGTGTCCCAAGGATCGCTCCTCAATCATTGATTGATCGTCATCAACCTTGATTAACGGAGACTGTATCAGAGAAGATCTTCTAGCCGTTGTAGCAGAGTTTGAACGCTTCAGAGTCAGTCGCCCATACAACTGAGACTTCAGTTTTCCATAAGTAGAGTCAATCCAATCTTCAATATTCTTTGTATATGGAAGGTGTCACTCAACTGTAGATATTCTCCTGATTTGATGGAACAAGAATCCGGTCAATCAAATCACACAAACTTCCATAAGATATCCTAGCCATCTCGGAAACCTGCCATACGTGGGTCTTCAGAGTCTCTTATAAGACTGAGTCTGAAATTGTGTCTGAACATACTTCAGAGTCAGATTACAACTGAAGTTCCTCTGATTCACTTCAGAATTAAGTAACGACTTTTGTTCTGGAGGATCCTTACTGATGAGTCACATAAATCTTCTAGCCCATAGGTATTCCATGCAGCTTCCTTGAAGACTTTAAGCGGAACCTCTTCTTCATCTGAGGGCTTTAGAGACAACGCTCTTCCTTCTGACAAAGTCAGAGGCAGCTCCTCTTTCATCTGAACACTTTGACTTCTACAGACTCCCGCTCTCCTTCTGACAAAGTCAGAGGCAGCTCCTCTTCATCTGAACACTTTTACTTCTACAGACTCAGAGTATATATACATGACATCTCTCTCTTGAATCTGAACATCAGATCTGGATCCATGTGAAGCTCTTTTTTCACAACTCATCTCTGCAAAAGCAATTTCAATATATAACTTATAATTCCACAATTGAAAAGGAAAGTTTTGTCAGAGTCAAAACATTCAGAGAACAAACTTCCTCAACAGAATCATCATCCAGAGTCCTCCTATAGCTGTGACCAGAGAATAATCACAAATATTTTGGAAACGGGATTTTATAGAAATTATTTTTTCTATGCTTTGGAATCGCTGAGTTTGCAAATCCAAATCAAATGCGATCAATGGCTTCACTGTGAGCATCATCTCCAGATTCGTTGGTGCATGCGGTTGAATTGTACTCATGATGAAAGGTTAAGCAATTGCATCGAGATTTCAATATGCATACTAATGATTTCCCAACTGCAATCATGGCTAATCGAAATTGCTGATCCACAGCATTCTTTCCAAGCTGGAAATAGAGAAACTCCACCACAAAATATTCCACCGGCGAAAAGAACATTGCAAGAAGACTACACCCACTAATCTTAATCAAAACACGGTCTTTATCAAAATTCCACTTTCTTCGTGAAGTGCTTTTTTTTTTTCGGTTGTGGGTGGTGGTTGTTTTGGGGGTCGAAGAGCTGGTTTCGTCAAGGTACGCACTTTTTTCACTTGTTCTTCGTCTGGAGATTTGACATCGGGGGGGGGCCAGAGTCCAATGTTTTCGTTGTTCCGTGCCTGCTGAAGCGTTTGCTGTCTCGTGATCTGATAGTTGCCGCAGTTTTTTGTGCTCGAACTTTGTGGAATGAGAGCTTTATTTGGGCATCCAATGTGCTTCGCTTGGATATTGCGGTTTATCTGTCCTGTTGCCTTTGTGATTTGGCTGGATATATGCATAGGAGTGGTAGTGTGTTGTCTGTCATAACTCCCTGAACTTCCGTGGTAGCATCGGTTGATTCTTTGCACTTCTCTTCTTTGTGGTGTGTGTGTGCGAGATTTATTCGGGGAGGTGTAGGAGGGAGTCGCGAGTGGCGCGTCTGTTGTTTCCGAAATTCTGACCCGGTGGGGGCTTGTTGGTCTTTCTGGTCCAAGCTCTGTCTGGTGAGATCTTGTGGAGTGGGTGAATATGGATCCTCGCTTTAGAGGGTGTTTGGCTTCTGTGCGGGTCTGTCATTTGATAATCAATCGTTGCTGCGGTTTGCGGATCCGAGTTTAGTTCCTGGACCCAGCTTCGAGACCAATGGCTTCAGAGGAGAATCTAATACGTTCCACACCCCGTTGCGACACAGAGTAGTGAAGCCCCAAGTGCCCCGAATTCGTGCATGGACCCAAGGAGGATTCGCCAGAAGATTGCGATTTCTCTGATGCGGTGTTGAGGTACATAAGTGAGATGCTTATGGTAAGAAGATATGGAGGAGAGAAGAGTTGTATGCTTCAAGGGTGTGTGGCAGCGGTGGGGGTACCTTCTCGGTGCTGAGGTAGAAGTCGTCTGTGTACGATGTCTATTGGTGAAGAAGTATCGCCCTTCGTCGCTGTATATGCTATTCGTCCATTATGCCTGTCTCAGTGGGGAGGGTCCTGACCTCTCTGTAAATAGCTACGGCTGTTGATGAATAATCCTCCGGTATCATTGTGCGAGACTTTCTTCCCTCAAGTGCGAAGTCTTTTCATTCATGGCATCTTGTAGTCATCTTACACCTCTTCTAATAGTGTCGTCGGTGCTATAGTTGGATATGTAGACTCCCCAGCTTAGTATTGCTCAGGTTCCTGATTTGGGTGGTGAGAGTCAATCCATTTGGCAGTTCAAGAAGGTTAGTTGAAGAAGCTATTAGTTTTCTTCTCTGGTGGTAACGGTTTTCCGGATGATGCAGAGTCAAGAGCCCCTTAACTAGTCCAAAGGTGAGATCTTGTGAGTGGCAGTCAAGCTAGAGAGGATGAATTGCGAGTGTTCTCCTAATGGCTACGGGGGAGGAAGAATCCTCACAGAGGGCATGCAGATTTTGAAGAGGAGAGGAGTAGCAAGCAAGCTGCTGTTTTCTCTGAATCACTTCGCCTATCAGTTATGTTTGGTAAGGTGTTGCTTTGTCCTATAGTAGATCACATAACCGTACTTCAAGAAACCTTGCGGGATGGGACTACTGCAACTATGTTGCGCAATGGGCAATCTAAGTGATTAAATGGTGGTAAAGGACGTAGGAGAACAAAATGGGAAGTAGGAAGTCGTGGATTTAAGAACTCTCTTGATTAATTGTGCACAAGCAGTTGCTGCTGATGACCGCTTAAGCACAAGTGAGTTTTGAAGCAGATTAGGCAGCATTCTTCTCCTTTTGGGGATGGAAATCAGAGGTTGGCTCACTGCCTTGCAGATGGGCTTGAAGCTCGCCAGGCTGGCACGGGTAGCCAGACCTATAAAGGCCTCATTAGCAAGAACTTTTGCTGCCGATGTTCTGAAAGCTTACCATCTTTTCCTAGCTGCTTGCCCATTTAGGAAGCTTTCTAACTTCACCGCGAACAGGACAATTTTGAGTCTAGCATCAGATTCCAGAAGGATGCCCATCATTGATTTTGGTATTCTTTATGGTTTCCAGCGGCCAACGCTTATTCAGCAGCTCTCAGCAAGACATGGTGGACCTCCAAAAATTCGGATTACTGGTATAGATTTCCCCCAACCTGGCTTTCGGCCAGCAAAGTGAGTTGAGGAAACAGGTCACAGGACTAGTTGCTTATACCGAGCATTTCGAAGTCCCATTCAAGTAATAATGCAATAGCAAAGAAACGGGAACTCAAAATTGACAAGGATGAGTCACTTGTTGTTAACTGTACATATCGCTCTAAAAACTTACTCGATGAATCGGTAACAGCGGACAGTTCAAGAAAATGGTTACTGATTTGATAAGAAGGATCAATCCTGATAGTTTTATCCACGGGATTCTCAATGGGTCTTACATTGCACCCTTCTTTGTTACATGATTGCGGGAGGCATTGTTCCATTTCTCCGCACTTTTTGATATGCTCGAAACTCTAGTTCCCCGTGAAAGTCGGGAGAGAATGCTGATCGAGAAAGAGATATTCAGAAGGGAGGCTTTAAATGTTATAGCTTGTGAGGGTTGGTAACGAGTTAAAAGGCCAGAGACATACAAGCAGTGGCAATTACGTAACCTGAGAGCTGGGTTTGTGCAGCTAGCTTCCTTTTGATAGGGACATCGTGAAGCAGGCAACAAAAAAAGTATGGTCAAGCTATCACAAAGATTTTATGACCGACGAAGATGGCTGGTGGCTATTGCACGGATGGAAGGGCCGTATCATCTACGCCCTCTCTGCTTGGAAACCTGTCTAGTGAATTGACGATCAAAGGTTCAACAGTGACAGAAGGTGATGTACAGAGATCCAAGTCCTGTGGAAGAAGACAGGGTAAAGCAGAATTTGGGCCATGCATTCTTCCACAGAATGTCGAAAGGCTCAAAACAGTTAGTCCAGTACAAAGTGTAAAGGAGACAAGTGCACATAATTCCCAAATTTAGAGCATCTTCCTACAATGAGACATGCTCATTTGCAAGTGAGTTCTTGCATTGTCTAACCCTTCTCTGAAACACTATGATCATAATTGGCCTTTGGCGCCATCGACAGCTTGGTAAAATACATGGCCATTTTTTCCCTTTTTTTTTTTTTCAGATGATTAGAATGGCGGTTTTCATGTTCGTTTCAAAATACCCGGTGCCAACTTTTTCTCGGGTCCGTAGGTTGAGGTCGGGAAGCTCGTTGGAGACTCTGTAGGAAAGGTGGTCACTGTCATCTTTTGCACAGATGCCTCGCTGATCTGTGATGTGTAGTTTGCAGTTGATGAATGAGTAGGCTTGAAGTTTGCCCTTATGTCCGGTCATCATGCATTATGTGTTGTTCATGTACAGTCAAAGGATGTCACATTAATTCCAAGGGGAAACCTCTACCTCTCTCTCTCTCCCTCTCTCATGATGATTTTCTTTGCATTGGCTTCTCTGGAAATGTATATCTGGTCATATCCGGAGTTCATGTTACACCAAACACAAGATAGGATACATTTATCCTATCGGAGGTTTTGTCTAGCCCATCAAATGGAGCCTTACGGTAGAAAGTGTGGAATTGAGTCAGGAAGAGAAAAGGAATTGGGCTTGGAGTGTCCAAGTCAGACGGGTCCCCTTCTTCCTAGCGAGAATCTGAGGTCAAGACAGAATGGTGATCATGCAATAATACAAAACAAGCAATTAAAAATGGCACTAAATTCAGACCCACATTTTGACAACTTCCCTAGACCCGCCTATGTTTTATAATACCACTTGAATTTGATCGGATCCAACTTAATAATCCCTTTTAATTGGTGCCCCTTTTTTCAAAATTCTTCACAGATTTGAGAGATAATCTCTTGAACTTGATTGTTTTGATCCAATAACCCCACTAAGCTCGCCGATATTGAAAATAATGGACGCCTAGCGAACGTGTACTTGTCACGGGCACGTCCGTGCCATCCCGGAAGGCATCTTAAACCACCGTAACTCTAAACCCTTGAAGTAGTCTCCCGCATTCTCACGACGGTTCTACTCTCACATCTGTAGTGATTCTCCACTTTGGGATTTTCAATCTATACTCAGAGATTGATAGAGTTTGGGCAAATCAGGGGCTTCTTAACGTTTTTAACGTGCTTGTGAGTGGCATGAGAGAAATATTTTTATAGAAAACAAGCTCCAACTTCATAAAATAGAGGATGTGGGACAACTGAGAAAACGGAAACATTTTATAGAACTGACCCATATTACTTGTATATAGAACAGAAACTTTCCAAGTTTGCATCTCCCGTACAAAAGGAAAGGCTTGAAGAGTTTGTTTTAAGTCTTTCTCGTATTTCACCTCATATTCACACCTACACAAGAAAAAACGAAAAATAAGGACATTGTTTTGGAGAAGAATACACGGAAGGAAGACTTACCAATAAGTCCTAAATCTATTGCAATTTTGGCTGGAAATTACTTACAGGGCACGGCCGATACTGACGTAGATAATTTTTTTAGGGTTTAATACCACAAAAAATCCAAAATTGATACACATGTGATAAATTTACCCCAAACTATTTATTTAACCATGAAAAATCTCAAACTAGTACACTTGTGAAAAATTTACCATTCATTAGTTTTTGTTAAATTTAACGTCAAATTGTTAAGTTGGATAGCACGTGGCAATTTTTGTTAAATTTAACGTCAAAAAATATTAAAATATTATTAAAAATTATCTATGTCAATGTCGAGCGTGCAATGTAGTACGGCCGAAGTCTAAATCAATGATTTTTTTGGTCAAAGTTAGCCAGATGAACTGAATTGACACAAATGCAAAAATTTAAAACTCAATTGGCAAAAAATAAAAGGGTTAGGACTGAATTGACACAGTTGCAATAAATTTAAGACTTTTTTTATAATTTTTTCACTGTGCAAGGAGGCAGCATTACCCAGCCCCATGGACAATTTTGCGATGAAATTTTGTATCCCCGCCCGAGCCAAAGTGATCGAGTTGCACAGAACTTTTTCAATAGAATCAAGCATCGGCTTCCTGGTTGATTAAGATGAACATTGAATCCTCCCAACGATAGTTATTTTGAGACTGGTTCGAGTTTGACAAAATTTGCAGGGGGTCTTGTTATTAATCACCCATAAAAATAAATTTTGTGGTTTCCAATACAATATCTCATATTGCGTAATCAATATTGAATAAAAACTTGTATTTATTGAGGCCCTGTTTTTTTTTTGCAAAACAATGAATGATTTAAAAGATTTCCTAAAAATGGTCGCCTATAATATATTTAGACGTAGAATCTTCTTTGCAAAAATTGTTTTTTTTAAGCTCGGTTCATTTCGAGAAAAATAAATAATTTTAAAAAATATTTTTCAAGAAATTGTTGCTCGTGTCGCTTGAAAAATCTAGTTGATGAAAATATTTTCATTCACGAATGCCTCATGGGCTCTCGTTAGCAAGACCCTTATTGCGAAAGACAAATCATCTTTGAATTTTTGCTTAGCTTATTGTCTTTCCTAACGAGAAGCATAACTCCTCCATCCATGATATTTTTAGCAAATAAAATCACTTAAAGTCCCTTTTCGTTTCCCAGCGGTCAAGTCAAGACGTTCCATTTAGATTTGCTCTTTGACAACCTTGATCGTGCGATATCCTTCATATTGGGGGATAGCAGGAGGACTCTGGAGGACTCATGGCCGTAGAGACGAAGCGCGACAGAGACCTCCCCGGCGCCGATTCTCCCTCCTCCAAGCGACCCAACTTCTCGGGCGGGGACGACTCCGCCGTCTCCGGCGAGAAGGCCACCGAGGAGACCGATCAGGAGCAGGAGCCTCCGGTCGACGAGGGCGAGTGCAACGGGCTGAGGCTCCTCGGGCTCCTCCTCCAGTGCGCCGAGTGCGTTGCCATGGACTACCTCGACGACGCCAAAGACCTGCTCCCGGAGATCTCCGCCCTCTCGTCGCCGTTCGGGTACTCGCCGGAGCGGGTCGCGGCAAACTTCGCCCACGCGCCTGGTCAGCTCGTGCCTCGGATCCTACGCGCCGCTGGCCGCCCGGGAGCTGACCCTCGCCCAGTCGCAGCGGATCTTCCACGCCCTCCAGTCGGCAGTCGTACAACTCCATCTCGCCGCTCGTGAAGTTCTCCCACTTCACCGCGAACCAAGCCATCTTCCATGTCATCGACCTCGACATAATGCAGGGCCTCCAGAGGCCCGGATTGTTCCACGTCCTCGCCTCCCGGACCCGGAAGATCCGGTCCATACGGGTCACCAGGTTCGAGGCCTGCTCCGAGCTGCTCGGCTCCACGGGGCGCCGGCTCGCCGACTCGCTCGGCCTGCCCTCCGAGCTCAACCCGGTCGAGGGCAAAGATCGGGAGCCTTGCCGACCCGGCCCGGCCGGGGGAAGCCGTGGTGGCGCACTGGATGCACCACTGCCTCTACGACATCACCGGCAGTGACCTCGCGACGCTGCGGCTGCTGACGCTGCTGCGGCCAAAGCTGATCACGACCGTCGAGCAGGACCTCAGCCACGGCGGCAGCTTCCTCGTGGAGGAGGGCGGGCGCCCCGAGCTGGGCTGGAAGGACCTGTCGCTGTTGACAGCGTCCGCGTGGCAGCCGTCGGATTGATCTTGTCCTTTGATCGGACGGCCGTGAAGTAGTCTATGGGTAATGCTGGAATACGGCCTATGCGTTCGTTTAAATAATGAGCTTAGCGTCCAGATTCCGTCGATTTTCCAAGCGTAATAAGGAAATTCACGAGAATTTCGACCCTTTGATCGGTGATGCGGGCATCGGCGCGTGGACGCTATCGTACGTCGAAAGCACCTGATAAAGTCCTCGGAAGACTCGAATCAGCGGTGATTCCGAAGCCAGGGCAATCTTCTTGTTCACTTTTGTCGTTGTAATTCTTTGGAGGGATTAGTTGGCAAATTGTAATTTTATTTTGTCGGAACAAAAAAGAAAAAAAACGTGTGCCCGAAGGGAGATGGCGGCTTTCTCTTAATTCGATCGCCCGAGGTCCGTAATCGACATGGAAACAAAAAAAACACCATAATTAATGACGTTGGCATGCCCATACTCGTGTATGTGAGTACTCACCATAATTAGAACGGCATTTGAATTTTCAACTATAAGTTAAACGTAAATCAATTTATCTTTATTTTAATTTTAATACTTTTTTTGCGTAGTTGCAAATAGTCATTCTTTTCTTTAGTCGTCTTTTTCTTCATATTTTTTCAACCGTAAAAATGACCAAATCATATTTTCGCTAATTCTCTGACTACCTAAATCATATTCAAAAAAGCGAAAATTTCCCGTTGCTACAAGGGAGATAAGTGAATAGCTTAATTCCAACATCACGATGGAATTAAGTAAGAAAAGGTGCAATACAACTATGGAATCTCGACAAGATTTGCAAATTATACCTCAGCTATTCATAACGTGTCTAAATCTTCAGAATTTCAACCGACAAGTTTTTTGCGCATCTTCTATTATTGATAATATATAACTTGGTGCTGAAACCCTCAAGCAAAATACATAGAAAGGGAAAATGAATGTATTCACTGATAATATAGAGACCATAATTTACTTTTATTGCTTTATCTATTTATTTTTTTAGAATTTCCGAACCGGAGAACTGAAAAATAAGGAAAAAAGAAAAAAAACAGTGGCAATATATACACACACATATATACACACACATCCCTCACTTGGAGCTTGGTTTTTTATTTAGAAGGAAAAAAACGAAGCTTCAAAGAAAAGAACAAGGAAAAAAAACATAAAAAGTGGGGAAATATATATTTTATATATAATTGTCTAAAAGAGGGAAAATGGTGGCAATTGTCGATGTTTGGTGGTTGGCGCTGCTTCCAAATTGGATTCTTATATATGACGTCAAAAATTATGTACGTCTCTCTAATATACTTCGCTGTCCAAGACGAGGTGGTTTCGGTGTTGATTCAGTTCGAGCCGAACATTTAGTCGAGCAGGATGACGACGGCCATCGCCACAGCCATGTCCATCTCCGGCTGCACCACCAGCCGGAACACGTCGTTCCCCACCGCCTCATTCTGCCTTATCTCTGCCACCACCCTCCTCTGGGCGTCGTACACGGTGCAGCGCCGCTGCGCATACCATCCCTCCATCTCGTACGCCACGTTCTTGCCACCGCTCTAGGGGACCAGGAGGAGGATGGCAAAGAGTTCCTGCTCGTGAATCCGCTGCCACCCACGCTCACCTGGGCCAGCCTTGCCCCATAGAGGGCCAGCCTAGGCCCTCGAAATCCACAAGCGATAGCTCGCCTTGCTTAGACATCTTTTTGATCTTGAATACTAATTTTTACGTAAAATCTTAACTAAATTAAGTTAAAAAATGAAAAAAAAAATCAGTACAAAAATCTTTAAAAAAATCAAGCCCTCCACCTATGGCCGACGACCCTCCCCAACTAAAGGCAAGGGTCGCTGGCACTTGCTGGCCATGGACGACGCCCCACCGATGATGGGCCGCCGGCCACAGTCGAGAGGGTTGGGGCCAGCCCTCTAACCTGTATTTTGTTTTTTTTTTTAAAGAACTTCTAGTTTTCTTAATTTTTAATCTAATTTAATTAAAATTTAAGTTAAAATTATATTTGGACAGAAAATGTCATTGATCGGCCGAAACATTTAGCCCGCCGACAAGATCAAACCTTATTTTTTGAAATTATTGTGGCCACTTCAAATACTAATTTAAAATTTTCCCTTAAAATTTTCGCGGCAGCATGGGGGAGGGCGGATGCCTGTCACCGCCTGGTTGCAGATATTTCCGTGCTACCTCACTAATTTCTTTCTTCCCATTTTCCTAATAATTTAATCATGTGCTAATTATTTATTTAATTTAGATGATAACTATCCTCTATTGGGTAAGGGCTTGCTTCTGTGTGCCCGCGCCACACAGTGGGTGGGTTTGGTTCAACATTTCAAATGGGCTTTGGTGAAATGCAATGTCCTTAGCCTAAAGGGCTTTGGGAAAATGCTAATTGCGTTTGGAAAAAACTGATCTCAAAACGGGCTTTGGATTAAATATTATTTTCTAAAAATAACTTTACAAATGGATTTTAGTAATTTTTACCATTGTGGGGTAGTTTTGGAAAAAAAAAATTTCTTTTAGCATTCGGACAAATGCTGAAAGCCCAATGCTGGTCCTTACTAACATTGGGCTTTCAGCATTCCCAAGGCAAGCATTTGGCCAAATGCTGGCCTAAAGCTGAACCAAATGGTTCAGCATTTTCCCAAGGGGCTTTGAGGGCTGAAAGCCCCTTGGGAATGCTGAACCAAACCCATCCAGTGTCACAGAATGAGAAAGTTTGGGTACGGATGACGTGGCACCGCAGGATAGCTAAAATTTCTCGTCATTTGCTGGTGGGGCCATCTTCAAGGACGTGACCGTTGACCATATCTTTTTTTTTTTTTTCCTTTTGTTGGTGTGTTCTTAGGGTTCGATAATTTTGATTAGTAAAGTACAGCATAGATGTAAATTAAAAAAAATTAATTGAGTTTGGTTGATTAGCAGAGCATGAGATGGAAAATAGAAAAATTAGTTTTGTTGGGACTCACATTTGAAGCATCGGCATCTAAAGTTTCAAGCTACCCCCTTTCGATTTCCCTCTCACCTTCCTTAACAAGAATACAAATTATTTACCGTCGTTTTCGGTAACGGGTTAAATATTATTTAACCCTATGGATTAATGCATACGCCAAGCTGACTCTGCCGGAGGACAATTGACAAAGGCGCCCCAAGATTCGACTATCTAACGGGTGAAAATTTGATTCAATAGAAACTAAAACATGACGCAATTGTTTGTATGGGGCGGGGATCATTCTCGAGCTGATCGATGTCTGAACATTAGAAGTTTTCAAAGAAACCACATTTATGAAACTATTTTCATGACTTCCAATCCCACTAAACCTCCTAGAAATCATCTAACATTGCCCCTATTGCAAGGGCAAGGAGTTTTTAATAAATTATGCAACCCCCGCTATATAAAGGTCATCTAAAAATCGATCTAAAGAATTCGGGCATGCGCATAACGCATCGGCTGATTGTAGGAATATTTACTTCCAAAGAGCTATGAACTTCAATTTGATTTTCCACTACTTTTGAAATCCCGTGAATCGATAAATCCATGAAATGCAACTTAGTTGTATATTAAATTGTGAGATTATTCTTATATCCGTTGTTCAATGCAATAATTCTCCTAGCATTCCATTTTGTTCATGTACATTATCGATCTTTTTCAAGATGTATATGTGTGTGTGTATATTTATATATATTTCGCATAATAAATTCCTAATCTTGAACAAAATTATATTGCATTGCATTCTTTGCTGTAACAGGAATTACAGCGTGTTAATGTCTTTTCTTCATATGGGAGTTTAAAGATCATATGACAACCAAAAGTGAGTGCCGCTTAAGTTGAACTATTTTGACCCTTGTTCAGTGCTATGCCAGCTTAAAAAAATTCACACACAAAAAAAAAATCTCTCTCGACATCATATGAAAT
>JAGVVM010013913.1:0-10151 GCA_019149425.1 Psidium friedrichsthalianum
ATATGGTTGAATACTTGCTTTGGGAACGGTCCCGTTGTGGCTTCATGTTTCTTGTTCAAGATTAGACACGACGCTATGTAAAACCTTTGCTCAATAGTGCTGCTTCTATAGGATTGCGATAGCTTCTCTCTGTGCGACCATTCCCTTTTGGTATAATTGAAATCTTGCTGTGCTTTATACACATTTCATTGCTACAAAAAGTTTGTTTTTTTTGGTTTACACCAGAGACTAGTAATAACTGTGCCTATCCACGCTGCGTTGTGCACAACCAGAAAGCATTCCCTTCTCCCCTTCTTTTCGACCTTTTGCTGCCTCACCCTGTCCATTAGTAAATGTACCAGCTGGTGCTGTCGCCCACCTCCGGATAGCATCAGGCAAAGTCATTTGTTGCCTCTTGTTCTTACTATTGGCTCTTCTGTTTAACCTCTGAGAAAGTTTTGGCCCGTTCTTCAATTTACATTACTTCAGTTGTCGATTGTTTGCTAGTATTATCATCTTCTAATGTATCAAGTTCATTTCATCCATGGAATCGTCAGTATGCTGTTTTTTTCCGATATATACTCGGTTTTCCTGACTTTTGAATTTTCTGCGAGTGCTGTACATAACGCAACAACGCTTGCTCTGTTGCTCAAGAAGAGAGAAATGCAGAACTGGCTAGACTGTTTACCACCTTAAGTATACTAGTAAATAGTTCAAAAAAAGTTCAAAAGACCCTAACGAGGTACTTACAGTATCAGAATTTCTATGAGACTTCATGTTCACGGCTGATAGTTTTCAATGGTTCTTTTTCCTGGATACGTTGGTCACACTTGCCCATTTCGTGACCATCCTCCTTTCACCGGGGGCTGGTTTTCTTGGGTTCTGTGGGTATAAGGTTGATGCTCTTGATTATTGCACTTCGGAATTGATAAACTATCGAAAGTAGCAAGCACCTGATACCCACGTTCGTCACTGTGAAAACTATCCAATTAATAGAGGATGGAATTGATGTATAATCATCTTCTTTCAGAGGTTGCAGAAGAGAGAGAGTTGTAAGCTATCCAAAGGCTATAATGCCTGCTGCATTAGTTTTCTTCAAAACTAGATGGGTGCCGCTGTCTGTGGCACAGACTCAACAGAGCAGAGATCCCACTCCATGTCTCACCGATTGGGCTCCAGAGCCCACGTGATGTGTTTTGGCAAAACCTTGCCATCCCATATGCTTCTCTCAATAAGAGAAAACTGATTAAGGCTCACTTCTTTCCCATGATAACCACTGGCTTTTGTGCAATCTCTGGCAAGCGTTTTGTCGGAATCGAGAGAGCAGCGCCTTTTCTCAAGCCCATTGCTCAAACGTAAGTCGGGTTCTTCTCTTCTAATCTCTCACAACTTATAGTTTCTAATGCATCGACTTGTTGACGTTTGGATACCTGTCGATGGAATAGTACTTCATTTTGATGGTTTAACTTGCGGTGGTTTCGCTAAGTTCGTTCATCCAGGGTTGTCTGCCCGGGATTGTACTGAAGCTTTTTCTCCTTTTCCATTGCCTACAATACTGATGATCATGTCTAAATTTGAGGATCCATGTCTCTATCATCTCTCTTGAAAGGAGATCCGCCGCAGGTATAATCTTTCAATCTCGTCAATGGATTCCTCGGGAGCGCAATTGCTGGTTCTGCTTTGAGCAACTGAACTCGTTCATTCCATCTTCCCGTTTCATTAAGTCGGCAGCATCTACCAGAGCTTGGACCAACTACCACCGTCGTTCCTTGATTAGTCCAGCCAACTAGAGCACTCGGACGCTCTTTCCATGCCTACCCATCACTCACTATTGCAGCGTGTCGCTAGTAGTTTCCGAAACATTCGTGCGTGTCCGCTCGCAAGTTTCGAAACTTTGTCGTCCCAAGAAATCGGACTACGTACATTCGGATGAAGGTAAAAACGAATGTTCCGTTGGGATAAAGACCGCCAACTCATGGCTGAAGCTTTCTATCAAGATGCTGCCTTAAAAGCTACAACCCCTGCCAACGTTTTTGTTCCAAAGCCCAAACATACATATTTTTCCTCTCGATCATTGATTATACTGCCACTCTTATTGAATTTTATCGAATCTCTCTCTTGAAACAACGTGATAATATTAAAGTAGTTCGCGCCGAGAACGAAGGTGGGTTTTATTTGTGTCTTGTAGACCAGCTACCCTTAGTTGGTAGTGCTCCGTCCTGAGGTAGAGCAAACCTATGTTGTTTTCCTCTCACGGACTTCAAAGATAGAAGACTCTTCGCACTCCCGGGCAAACGAGTTGAAGAGCTCATCTAGCATCTCGTCCCCCAAATTGCATTTGCTCCTTCAAGAGTCCTGCCAGAGCTGCTCTCCAGTGTGAAGAAGCTCTCATTTGCCGTCATTAGAGGATGGCCTTCAGTGATTCTTCAACTAGCTGCCGCTATCTTCTTGATGCTGAAGTGCCCATTCCTTTCTACTGCTTCTTACATTTCTTGGGGGAACGCATAATACATCGCAGGTTACTCAGTCCATTCTCTCTTCACTTAATATTTCCCTCACCCTAAATAGATGAAGAAGGATACACTGAAGGCTTCATTCGTTTCGCTGAAGTCTAATTCCTAGTATTCTAACTGAGACGGTTTTGTTATTCGAATATGGGGAATCTTGGAAAATGAACAAGTAGTTTGCAGTAGTAAAGAGAATTGCAAGTCGGACTTGGCTAACATCACTTGCTTCATCTTCTTGACCACCATGTCCACAAGGCAAGAATCCAACAAAATCAAGGACCTATAGACAAAAACTTGAGAATGAGGAGCTCCATCTGGACGGGTGACAATGATAAGAGCCGTTAGTCCTCTGGGAACAACTTCTTGTGCTCTAGCACAAAGGAAAACCTCCAGGTCTTTATCGAACTGCACTGCATACAATTCAATGACTTCGTTGTTCACATTGGGGTAGATTATCCTGACTTTCTGCTAGGCATGGAGAGCCCATCCTGAACTTCCTTTGGAACTCCGGAAAGCCAATGGAGAGTGAAGGAAGACCAAACAAAGTGGAGACAGCTTTTCGGGTATAAGCAGCCGTAGAACGAACACGGCATGCTGGCTGCATGATATTGCCTTCTTGGGGAAGTGATTTGAAGAGAGTGTCGAAATCTTTCCCCACATGATTAGTGAAGAACGCTTGGAATTCCAGTATGTGAGAGTTGAGTCCTAGGGATTGGCACTCCGGCTCCACTACTTGAAGGAGGTTGCCTATAGCCTAGAATGTGTTAGGCCTGGCTGAACAACCGAGATGGGCGATGAGAAAAGCTTTGGAGGAAGGGAATGCTTCTGTGTCAAGATGTTCAGCTACTGCTATGAGTTTACGGGCAAAACATTGCATTGAAGTTGGTATATGTCATTTGTACGGCCTTTGGCTTAAGCCGAATTCTAAATGAAAGAATATACTAAAGTAATGCTGCACAATGTTACACATTTAGGAAGGGAAAATTACCAATTCAGTCCTAAACCTATTGCAATTGTGCCATTTCAATCCTAAACTTTTTTTTTTGGGCCAAGTCAGTCTTAAACCTTTTGTAATTGTTCCATTTTAGTTCATCCGGTGAGTTTTGGCTGGCCGGCGATAGAATATTTTAATAATTTTTTAATTTTTGAATTTTTATTTTATATTTTTTTCCTCCCAACCATCCCCTCCCTCAGCTGCTCGTCGGCTGGAGGCACGGCCGGCGAGGCCAAGCCTCCCCCGGCCATGGGGAGGCTCGGCCTTGCCGTCGCTGGGCAAGGCGACGCTGGCGAGGTCGAGCCTCACCCGGCCATGGCGGGCCTCGGCCACGCCTTCGCCGGCGTCGCCTCGCCCAACGACGGCGAGGCTCGAGGCGAGGGGTGAGGCGAGGTCGAGGCGACGCTCGACGGCGAGGTGACACCGACGAAGGCGAGGCCGAGCCCTGCCATGGCCGGGCGAGGCTCGACCTCGCAAGCCCAGCCCAGCGACTGCAAGGCCGAGCCCTGCCATGGCAGGGGGAGGCTCGGCCTCGCCGACCGTGCCTCCGACCGGCGAGTGGCTGAGGGAGGGGATTGGGAGGAATAAAAATAAAAATAAAAAATTCAAAAAATTATTAAAATATTCTATCGCCGGCCGGCCAAAACTCACTGGATGGACTAAACTGGAATAATTACAAAAGGTTTAGGACTGACTTGGCCCAAAAAAAAGTTTAGGATTGAAATGGCACAATTGCAATAGGTTTAGGACTGAATTGGTAATTTTCCCCGTTTAGGAAGCATGAGAGAGAGGGAAAAAAAGAACATGAACTTTCGCGATATACGTTCAAAAACATCCTGGTTTGAGGTATTCTCAAATTTCTTGGGTTGGTTTCGCAAATCAGTTAGACACAAAAAATAACTGAATCCACATATCGACGTGGCGCCGCCTAACCTATCTAGCCAGAGGAGGTTCTGGAGTAGCTGTGAAGCCCTTCTCCACCATTCATCGGATATTCTTTTGAGGGTCCACCCATCATTGTTGTCATGTCTCTCTCTCTCTCTCTCTCTCTCTGCGAACGTGCACCTAGGCGACATAGATCGGCTGGTCAATCTAATATTGTATTGGGTACTCAGACCTAAGCTTCAAATCAAGCTCAAGCTCAAGCTTATCAAGTACTTTGTTTGAATCAAACATGGGCACGGAGTTAATGAATCGCACCATGATATAAACAATTTAACGTGCTTACTCAATACACCCCAGACAACGTCCTAGACAAAGTTTGAAAAGTTTTTTCGTGGCCACTGCTGTTCTTCCTTACAATATGTATGTAAATAGAAGATCAAAAAGTAATAATACTGGAACATTGTGATCAATGTGAAAACTCTTGCAGTCAGTAATCTCAAGCATCGTCAGCATCTTTCGGTCATTTCATCAATTCGCATGCACAATTGGGTGTGGGATACTCCCATGAGGGATCCAATTCATGGTCCCTTGACTCAAGAGGAGGATAACATGACCGTGGCCGAGTGTGTGGATGCTGGTGGTCATTGGAATTTCGACAAGTCATTTGTTGTCCTACCAAGTGACACTAAGATGGCCATGGAAGCGGAGTTCATACTGGGAAAACATCTGGCGATGATGTTCCAAAGGGGAGGCTTTCTAGTGCTGGAGATTTCTTCACAAAAGGCGGCTTATGACTTGGCTATGGCAGGGACCTCAGCGGAGAAATCCCAAACGACTGGTCTTTTTATACCAACAGGAACTTAAATCCTTTTACTAGGATTGTTGAACGTATGCTGGAAATTGCTCAAAGAAGGTTGGTTCAGGCTCAACATGGATGGATCGGTGAGAGGCAATTGGGGTCTAGAGAGAGGCAGCGGCTTGCTGCACAACCAATCCAGAAATTCGATGGTTGGATTCTTCAGATACCGGGGGATCACAACTGTTTCAATGTCACAGTTATGGAATCTCTAGGAAGGGCTAAAATTGAGCCTCCCATACCAAATGTTACTTATTCATATCGAGCTTGTTGCAAACTTATTATCCAAATTTCGAAGCTGATAATTGCAATAATGTGAACTTGATGCTGCTTTTTTTTTTTTGGGCCCCCAGGGGGTAGGGGTTCACAATTGATTCTTGAAGTAATTTAGAGTCGAATGAAATTTCTCAAAATTAAAACGAGTGGTGGTTTCAGTTGAAATATAGTCCTAACCAAACCACAAGCATGCCTAATACAGGTTGATCATGAGGGTGACCCTTTTTAAGGATTGACAGCTGATTCTTCTAGTTTAGAGCCGAACGAAATTTCTCTAAATTAAAATGTGTGGTTAGATTTGACATATAGTCAAGAGCGAAACGCACACTGCCCTAACGCAATTGACCACAAGGGTGACCTTTTTAACTGGGACGGCAGTCAAAACAACAGAGATGAAGACAGAATAATCCATTGCGATTTTTTTTTCTCGATTTCATTTTTTACCGTCCCAATCATTATGTTATTCAAGTAATTACACAGCCGCACCGCCCCCAGCGTGAGCCACCCAGCAAGAGCAAGCTATTATAGCCGGGGACCGGAGCTGTAGGGAGCTAAGGAGCAAGGGACTTCGCCCTCCATCACTTCTTAGGAAACAAAGAGCTCATGACTATGCATATGCACATATGATCCGGGAGCGGGGTGTTCTCAGCCAAATCAAATTAGGTTTCCTTCTCGGGGTATTGATCGGTTTTGATTTGGGCTACTAAAATGCAGAGTACTTCCAAGTGCAAAATGTAAAGAGAACACAACTTTGCCTAATCTAAAGAAATACTCAAAATATGAAAAATGGATATGCATTCTAAAGCTTGCGAGAAGTAGGAAATGCAGATGATAGCCACCTCACTTATTCTGCTTGTCAAGTTGTCAGAGCGGATATTTATAAGATGACTTCTTCTAAATCCATATGTCTCTTTCCACTCTTCTGCAAGCAGAACCAATTTGTCCTACAAGTAAAATGTGAAAGCAACCAAGTGATCTCTAAAGCGACACGAGGCTCTCTACCACAGTGACCAAATCGCATGGTGTCGATACCGGAAGATTTGCGAATTGGCCGGTGATTGGATTCCAAGAAACTCGTTCTGCATAATCTATTTGCATCACAAGCTCGCCATTCCTAGTGAAGCCATCAATTTGTGATACTTCTCCCCAAGCCTCAAAAGAATACAGCTTGGTCCAAGACTCAGGCACGCCGTATTCCCTCATAACCCAAACCCGAATAGAACAAACGAAATGTGGTTCAGGATCCACAACTGTGCCGCTGACACTAATGATCACAGCCAGCAAGTCATTTAGTACTGCCACAGACATTATTAAATAATCGACAGCGTCTTGGTGAGGCATCTCTTCCGGCAGAGCCATTTCATCAAACACCTCACCTGCAACATCAAACAAGACTATCGAGGATCCGTATCCAGCCTCATTCCCCAGATCATCAAACTTGTAAGCAAACCAGTGCAGATTCCCATTCAAGAAGACCGCTTGGTCGCCGCGGCGGAGAGTAGGAACCTCACGCTCCAAACTTCTCCAGGAATCTGTACTAAGTGAATAAATCTCGATTTGAGGCGTTATCTCTTTTCTTCTTTTTTTTGGTCGAAATCCACCATTATCTTTTAGAACATAGAAAATCCTCACAATCTTATAATCATTCAACCTAGCGTCGAAGCCAAACCCCGCGGAAACGGGAAGAGATTGATGCTCCAGACCGGATCGCGGAACAGCCTTGTGCTTTCTGGTGAATAAATTCCACAAATACGTTGTCTTAATCTCACCATAGCCGTGCCTGAAAATTTCTGTGATGCAGATCAAACCATTACACGAACCATCAACAATGTAACAGTCGGGAGGGGTAACAAACGGGATTTCGATTTGTGATTTGGAAGGCAGGGTAAGAGACTCGTTGGAAAACAGAGAGCACAACCTCTGGACAGGATGCCACAAATTCATACACAGGAGATACCAATTGGAGGCGTCGAGAGCGGAGTGGTTCAAGTGGAGAGCCACGAAACGAGGGTCGTCGATGGCGGAACGCCACGATCGGGAAACGCACCTGCATCGGAGGAGAGATTCCACCGGCAAACGCTTCAGGATCTCGATGACGACGTCCCGAGGGAGCTTCGGTTCGTCGGAGGAACTCATAGTTAGGGTTTGAGAAAGAAAGTTGGGAGAAGCAATTGCTGCAGCACCCTACTGGCCGTCGCAATTCCCTTTTAAACTCTCTGTTTGCCACGTGACAATCACGTCACATCACATAATGTGTTACTGCAACTCATAGGTGACATAAGAGATCTCGGCCGTTCAATTCAAAAATAGACGGCCAAGATTGATTAATTCAAAATTTTAAAATTTCCACCGAAAATTTTTCCCTCTTTTAAAAAGTTGATGTGGATCAATTTGGGCCGTCTATTTTGAATTGGACGGTCCAGATTGGATAATGTCACTCCTAACATTATGTTAGGGGATCCAAACACATATTTAATGGCCTGCTGCACGAGGTCGCAAGTTGTTTATGATCGTAACCTCGCTTGCTATTCATAATTCCACATTTACCCCTTTTAAACATAAAAAACCCTTAGATCCGTTGCCTCTCACCTCCCTCGCCTCTCTTCACTTGCGTGCTCGTCTGACGAACTGTAGTGATTCGAGTCGAGTTCATCGTGAAATGCTCCACAACTGATTATTAGGAAGTTGAATATGAATTGTTGGGCCAATGATTCGAGTCGAGGACGAGCTTGTTCCTAAATTTGCTCGACTTTCTATTAGATAATTCCGTTGAATGTTCACTAGAAAAGCGCAAAAACCACATGAAAAAGATTTTTCGAGTTGATAAGGGCATGTCCTTTGGAATCGAGATTTGCTTGTTCATATGTGCGAGACAATGGAAAATGCAATCGTATGAGCTTTTCTCTTCGTGAAAAAGTTTTCTAATGCAATCTTCTCTACAGCTGAGATTTTCCATCGAGAAGAATGAATCACTTGAATTCGACGGACGAATAAAACCGACCATAGAGGGGGCTTTACCAAGGGGGAAGCCTACCCATGTATCAAAAGAGTCGATAGTTGTAGACTTTCTTGTCTGTCTTATAGGTCAAGTTTCCTTCTAGCACCCAAATGCATAATTCACATCTTTCATACATACAAGGTTCCTTTTCCTTCCTTTATTTCTCGATTCCTGCATAGTTGTCTAGCTTATTCCTGCTGCTGCGAAGCAAATGAGCCTGAGCAAACTCGATAGGTCACCATGTCCACGATGACCTCGAATTTGAACTTGCTATATGGATGGTTAGTGAAAAAGAAAAGTGAAGGGCAATAATGAGTGATTTGTAAGGAGCGCGCAGCGGAAATCCAATAACTTTACCCAGGGAGAGGAAGCCCACATGCAAGCCCATCTGTAGTTGGACTCATCTTCACTGAAAAGTTTAAATAGTGAGCCAATTTGCATTTATTAACTGTTACACATTATATTAATTCTCTGACGTGGGATTTCTCCAACACAACTCACATGTACATCTCAATAGTTTGCTTGCCATAGATTTTATGTGGAGCTTTATCTCTTTCATTCTCCAAATGCTTAATTGCAATATTAGGCAAGGCGATCCCCTGTCCGCTTATCTTTTCATCCTTTGCCTTGAAACTTGGAAGGGCCGGCATGAATTCGGTCACGCTTTTGCTTTGCAGTAAATTTGTTCCCGCTTCTGCAAAGTCGACATGGATGTTTGCAGATCCATAGAAGAGACCCTCTATACTTGTAGAGAACTTTCTGGGCAGAAAGTTAACCCCCACAAGCCTAAGCTGCTTCCTTTTTTTAGTTCCCGAGTCACCGAGAACAGTGGGTCTTCGGGGGAAAAAACAAAACCGCACGCTTCTGTGTTGTTTTGTCATGAACTAGGTTAGGATGCGTTTGGAAATAGCTTGCTAAGCCCTTGGGACATCTAAAGGCGGCACCTTTTCCAAATGCTGGTATTTCCAAGGCCTTGCCCTCAAGGCTATCTCTCACCTGTTCTGGCTTTCTGTCTTTCTCGGCATGCACGAGACCTGAATTAATAAATTTTTTCTTTTTTCAAATTTCTAATCCTACCTCACTTACTACTCATAATTCCACATTTACCCCTTTCTAGCGCAAAAACCCTTAGATCTGTTGCCTCTCCCTTCCCTCGCCTCTCTTTGCTTGCGTGCTTGTCTAAAGAAATGCAGCTCCTTGCCTCACCAACTCAGCTCAGCTGGTGACATTGCTCGGCTGGATCACCTAGTCGATGGTCGTTGCCTATGCATGGTAGACGGTCGCATCGTCGCTCCGGATCTATTGTTGCGAGGTTCGCCAAGGTTGCGCGACCCTGGCATCATCGCACCTGGGGTCTAGAGACCTCGAAGCCCTCACCTTGGCTTCAAAGTAATCTCTAGAAATCTTCTTCATCATGACTACAACGACCATGGAAGCTCCGAAGCAATGGAATGCCACCTTCACGAAGCACCTGAGGTTGAAGCTGAAGTGCAAGGTCATTATGTCTAACAATTGGGTGACATAATTTAAACAAATTATGCGGGTCACCTTCCAAAATCAGGGAGGCTCAAAGATTAAAAAAAAAAATTAAGGTCTCGACAAATTGAACTCATTTAGTCTTTAATCTCAATTGATGTATTTTCAAGTTGAACATGT
>JAGVVM010013914.1:0-16853 GCA_019149425.1 Psidium friedrichsthalianum
CCCCCTCCAGCTCCACCAATTCTGCTGCTCTCCCTCTTCTCTCCCTCCTCCTCACTCTTCTCCTCATCCTCCATCCAAACGCCCTTCCCTCCCCGTCTCCCCCCCCGAGTCGCTCGTCGCTCCTCACATCAATAATCCACAGAAAGGCGGCGCAGCTACGTCGCGAGGTCCCCCCACCCTTACGCGGCCCCCTCCTACGCGCGATTCCCCCCGAACTCCCCTCTTTCCCTCACCCAACCACTCTCCCCCCTCTTTTTCTCCCCTCCGCCCCTGTCCCTCTCCCTTCCTCCCTTCTCCCTCTCTTTCCCCCCCTCCTTTCTCCGAACGAGAGGGAGGCCGAGAGAGAGAGCGTTGCCGGGGAGATGGAGAGAGGGGTTGGACCGAACAAATGAGGGGGAGGAGAGAGAGATAGAGAGAAATATATCCATAAAACCCAAATAGATTCTAATGGGTTTGGTGAAATAGTGGATGTGATGAGACTTGTTACTTGAATGATTGATTGAATTCTTTGGAAAATTGTGCATGATTGATGTGAGGGACCAAGAACACTTGATTGATGATGTTAACATCTGATTGATGTGACATCTGATTGACTTGCCTCGATTTGCGTGCCAAATGCACCGATCGGGTCCCGATTTGCGCGAACGGATTTTGGACGATTTCATGTCGGTCTATTTATCTACTCCAAAATTCTAAATAGTCTCATTCTAAGGACTGAGCATTTACCAGGGGCATTTCGGTAATTTTCCATTCACGTCTTGATCTCGACGTGCACCGGCTGTCTGACCTTCAGACGACATTTCTAAAACCGACTTCATTTCTTCATTGCGTCATCTTACTAATTTCGATTGTCCATCGTCGAATTTCATTTTGTGGTCAATTTCATTAAATACCGACCTGTCTCAGTCTCAGGACCAACGGGCGGCTGATTGGGAAAAATTCCCAGATAGCCTTTCCCCTTCGGTGTGGTCATCTCAGGGTAGCTAATCCTGAGTGAGGTCGACTAGGAGTGTATTAACGAAGCATTTCCATTCATTTACGAAATTCTGAACATTGGTCGGAATTTTCAGACTGTTCACAATTCTTCCCCTCTATAAAATTTTGTCCTCGAAATTTACATCTACATGTCTTACTCCAAAATTAAATTCATAGGATTATTCCAAACAAGTGCGGGTATTTCTTCATCTCGTCTTCGCTCTCCACGGAACTCATTCGTTCCATGGTGTTTCACAGATGACCTGACCAGTGGAATCGTTTGTCCTGAGCACTTGCTCCTTACGATCTTACAATCCCTTACTGGCCTTTCCACGTAAGAGACCGGTCATCCATTCAATGACTTCATGATCGAGTATATGCGCTAGGGTTGGGCTCATTACTTCCTCAGCATCACACATGAAATCGTTGTGAATCGCGACAAAGTTTGGCGGCAGTGACCAGACGATAAGCCAGTGTCACGATCTTCTCCCCCAAAAATCTCGAAGGGCCTACAAATCTGGGACTCAAGCTTCCCTTTCTTCCAAACCGAGATAGCCTCGCATCGGCGACACCTTAAGAAAGAGTGATCTCCAACTCAGCAAACCCAAAGGCTTACGTCTCTATCTGCATAGCTCTTCTGCAATACTCGGGCGGTCCTTAGTCTGTACTTTGATCACTTGAGGCCTCTACTGCCTGTTGCACCAATTCTGGACTGTTATACTTTCTCACCAACTGTCCCAACAGATTGGCGTCCTGCAGGCCCTTCCATACAATGCTTCAAACGGTGCCATCCTGATCCTCTGCTGGTAGCTGGTTGTTGTACGGCAAATTCCATAAGGTAGTTGCTCCTCCCAGCCTCCTTTGAAATCAATTACACACGCTCTCAGCATGTCCTCCAGATTCTGTATAGTCCTTCCGACTGTTCATCAGTCTTGAAGGGTGCCGTAAGCTGTACTGAATCTCAACTCGGTTCCCTTAAACACCCTGCAGCCCTCTTCCAGAATGTGGCTGTGAAGCGAGGATCCCTATCTAAACACTACTTACTGGCCCCCTGCAGTTTCTTACTCTCTGCCTCACGTACAGTTCCGCCCCCTTTCCCCCCCCCCCCCCCCCCACCCACTCCCCCCCCCCCCCCTCCCCACCCCTCCCCCTACCACTCACACACACCGGTCGAATCCGTTCGCACTGCGATAAAATGCGCCGACTTGGTCAATCTGTCACTATCACCAGAGTGAGTCATTCCCTCTCTGACTTCTCGGCAGTCCCGTCACGAAATCCATCGGTAATGTCGCTCCACTGCCATTTTGGTGAGAATGGAAGTGGGAGCACATTACCATGGATTTCGTGACGGGGACTGCCGAGAAGTCAGAGAGGAATGATCAAATATGGGTGATAGTGGAACAGATGACCAAGTGGCGCATTTTATCGCGTAAGTGCCGAAAGGATTCTACCCTGGAGAAGTTGGCTGAACTGTACGTGAGGCAAGATAGTAAGACTGCATGGGGTGCCAAGTAAGTATTGTGTTAGATAGGGATCCTCGCTTCACAGCCACATTCTGAAGAGTCTGCAGGGTGCTTGGGAACAGAGTTGAATTCAGTACAGTTACCAACACCTCAGACTGGATACGGACAGCGGGAACGATATACGACTCTGGAGGGACATTGCTGAGAGCGTGTGTAATTGATTTCAAAGGAGGATGGGAGGAGCAACTACACTTAGTGGCATTGCCTACAACAACAGCTACCAGCAGAGTATCAGGATGCACCGTTTTGAAAGATGTATGGAAGGGCCTGCAGGGACGACAATCTTTGGGACGAAGTTGGTGAGAAGAGGTTATAACAGGCCAGAATTGGTTGCAACAGTCAGTAGAGGCAGGCAAGTGATCAGAGAACAGACTGAGGACCGCCCGAGTAGGCAGAAGACTGTTATGCAGATAAGAGACGTAAAGCCTTTGGAGTTCGAGTTGGAGACCGTCTTTCTGAAAGGTGTCGCCGAATGCGAGGACTTCTCGGTTTGCAAGAAAGGGAAGCATGAGTCCCCAGATTTGTGGGCCATCGAAGAATTTTGGAGGAAGATCGGGACACTGGATTTCGTCGGCACTGCCCAAACTTGTCGCAGATTCACAAACGTATTTCATGTGTCGATGCTGAGGAAGTATGAGCCCGAACCTAGCCATATACTCCGCATCATGACAAGTCTTGAAATGGTATATGACCGCGTCTCTTACGTGGGAAAGGCCAGTAAGGATGGAAGATGTAAGAGCAAGGCTCAGGAACAAGACGATTCCATGGTCAAGGTCATTGGGTAACACCCATGGAACCGAAGGAGTTACGGGGGAGAGCGAAGACGAGATGAAAGAAAATACAACGCACTTGTTTGAATAATCCTATGTAATTTTAATTTGGGAGTAAGGACATGTAGATTGTAAATTTCGAGGGACAAAAATTTTATAAGAGGGGAGAATTGTGACAGTCTGAAATTCGACCAATTGTCAGATTCTAAAAGTGAATGGAAATGCTTTCGTTAATACACTCTAGTCGAGCCATCACTCGGTAGGATTCAAGAATACCCTAGATGACAACCGAGTGGAAAAAGGCTATGGGAATTGTTACCAATCAGCCGCCGTTGGTCTGAGGGACTGAGACGAGTCGGTATTTAATGAAATTGACCCCAAATGAAATCGACGATGGACAACGATAAAATTAGTAAGATGAACGCAATGAAAGAAATTTTTTTTTTTTTGTGGAAAAAAAAAAAAAAACAGGTTTTGAATGCGTCTGAAGGTCAGACAGCCGTGCACGTCGAGAAGCAAGACAGTGAATGGAAATTACCGAAAGCCCTCGGTAAATGCTCAGTCCTTAGAATGAGATAATTAGAATTTTTGAGAGTAGATTCAATAGACCGACATCAAATCCAGGTCCAAAATCCGTTCGGCGCTCGGGACCCCGATCGGTGTGCATTGGCACGCAAAGCGAGGGCAAAGTCAAATCAAGATGTCACAATCAATCAGATGTCACATAAATCAATCAAGGTCTTGCCCTCACATCAACATGGCACAATTTCCAAGAAATCAACAAATCATGTCAACGTACAAGTCTCATCAAATACACTATTTCACCAAACCATTATAAATCTATTTTTTGGATTTTATGGATTAAATTCTCTCTCTCTCTCTCTACCTCCCCCTTCATTGTTCGGCCAACCCTATCTCCATCTCCCGGAACGCTCTCTCTTCTCGGCCTCCTTCGTTGTCGCATCGCCCGGGCCACCGCAACGCGTCGTCCGCCCGCCACCGGCACCGACGTTCGCAACCGTTTCGCCTCCACGACGCCTCGGTGAGTCCCTCAAGCTCCCCTCTTGCTGTTTCGTGGCCTGAGGAACCCCAACTCATCCTCTCTTCCTCTCTATCGTCTCGCGTAGCAGTCCGCCCGAGCCGTCCGGTCCGTTGTCGTCGTTCCGCCACAGTCCGGCTTTCGTCAAGCACCACCTCATCAGGTAAGCCTCCGGGGTCCTCCTATCTTCATTTCGTGACTTGAGACCCCCTTGGAGCAACCAAAACGTATCTCTCTCTCTCTCTCTCCTCTCTCTCTCTCTCGGCTGTCCCCTTAGCACGCCGTTGAGCCCGCGGCCAGTCCGCCCCATTTCTCGTCGTCGCCGCCCCAACGTCCGCCCGACCCTCAATAGGTAGATTCCATCCTCTAATTTGACTAGGCTAGTTGTATATGTGTAATGGGATGTGTGTTAGTAGCTACTCAAAGGTTATGGCTTAATATGTGCAATTAGGCTTAAGTGTGTATTAGGTTTAATTAGAATTTGTGAATGGGCCTAAGGTGTGGGCTGTGGTTTGATCGAATTGGGCCGAAAATTGTCTCTAGTGGGCCGAAATTGATGGGCTAGGCGTGAGGTGTTGTGGGCCTAAGCTAACTAATGGGCTTGGGGTTTTAATTTACACTAATTGGGCCAATTTGGAACTCTTGGACCCAAAATTTGAAATGGGCCTTATATGGACGAAAATCACAATTGAATGGCCTAATTTATAAATTGGAATATTAAAAGATAAGGCCCAATAATGTGCATGGGCCTAGGACGGCTAATGGGCCTAAAAAAGCTAATTGGGCCTAATTGACTAACCTTTGAAAATGGCTTGCCCTACACGAAAATAATAATAATGGGCCTGAATCATATAATTGATTTTAAATTAATTCATGGGCCTATATTGTTAATGGCCTTAGATACTAATTGGACCCAACTTAGTTTAATAAGCCCAACTTGGTCTAATGGGCCTAACCCCCTTCACTTAACTTGAATCCTATTGGGCCCAACTTAATTAATGGGCTTAGAACACTATGATGGGCCGACGTACCCTAGTGGACCTAACTATTGTTGTGGGCCTTGAGCCTTATAACGGGCTTTAGGCCCATTCGAGTCTAAATCCACTAATGGCCTTAACCCAAGCCAAGCCTGAATTAATTACACTTGAGGGGTTATTAAATACTAAACCTTAATCGTGGGTTACCGACTCCCAGTGGAATTAACATGGTGGTTGGACTTGGGCCGAGTTACCTAGTCCGCTAAGATGGGATTCAAATTTATATGGGTTTAACCAGAGAGATAGTAGAGATATTCTATTGAGCCTGTCTGGCTGAGAACTGTGTGTGGGGCATTTGATTCTCTCATGGTTTGGCTTGACGAGCACGTGATTACTTTGATGACTTCTTTGATGTGCTCCGTACTTGTGCTTACATACCATTGCATGCATGCTCTGTGTCTGATTTGCTGGTTGCAATCGTGTGGGCCCCGCATACTTGAGAGCATGCATGTGTCACCAGAGATGTGACAAGAGAAGGTGCCCCAGAGGCGTCGTTACACGGGGAAATGGAGGGAAAAGGAGAAACCAACGTAAGGCGTCAGATACGCAGTTGAGGAATATGCCGAGTGGCACTGTTGGGTGAGCCCTGATGGGATTTGGGAGTGATAGAAGGGCATGATACCATTGGGATCCGGTATGGCCGATTGAGGCCTGAGTATTGTCACGCCCCGAACCCAATCGAGCTCGCGACATCCCTGCTCACCATCGTAACGAACCCTGCGTACGCCTGGCCTTACGAGTAGCGACGGCCCAGGATGCACATCACGGCCAAGGCTACGCTAGCGCAACAAAGCAACGTCTGAAACCTGCGGACGCGGCCTTCATACATGCATACATACACAAGATTGGTGGGGTAGTACGGAAAACATGAACACTTTTACAAAAGGGAATACAACATCATATATAATATTATATATAATACGTAGAGCGTTACGTACAGGACCCCAAAGAAAATCTCAACTATGGTCAAGACATTTCCGCTGCTCTCAAACTCCAAAAATCACAACCAGCGACAGTGGAAACTCAGACCTCCTCGGCTCCTCTCGGGATCCTCCTCTGGGTCCTCCTCTGGATCCTCCTCGTCATGTCCATGGCGTCACCCTCCTCGTGACCATCGATCTCAGAACGTCCTGGGGACGGCAACTCCGTAGTGGGTCGGGGTCGATCACCTCGCCACCATACTCGGCTGGCTGCAACAAGATCGAGTCGTCCTCCATAGGGATAGGGGAGTCTCTCTGAGGTCCCTCAAAACCATACAGGCCCTCTCTATACCATGCCTCAAATCTATGGGGTACAAGGTAGGGTCCACCCTGATCTACCAGTACAGTCGTCACATGTCTATGCCACAGCGTGGCGTGCATATCAAAATGGAGGGTGATCTGGGTGTCCATCTGCACTGGCAGTCCAAAAAGCATCGTGGCGCAGCCATCACGGGTGACCTGGATCTGTAGAATGAAGGGCAACCACCGCCCGTGAGTCGAAACTCAATAAGCTCACCACTAATCCTAACGTAGGATAGCGTATACTAGTGGGGTCGGTCCTATCCAGTGGACTAGGTTCGCGGTTCAGGGTTCAGACACTCTCGGTCCCCTCGGTACCAGACCCCAACATGGATGAGCAAACGTGCAATTCATAGCAATACAGAACATATCATACAGACGGGCACGAGAAACAGTCAAACATGATGCCATATGCAAGCTGACACAGGCCTCAACCGGCCATAACGGATCCCAATGGATCAAGCCCGTCTATCACTCCAATTCCCATCAGGGCTCACCCAACAGTGCCACTCGGCATATTCCTCAACTGCGTATCTGACGCCTTACGTTGGTTTCTCCCTTTTCCCTCCATTTCCCCGCGTAACGACGCCTCTGGGGCACCTTCTCTTGTCACATCTCTGGTGACACATGCCATGCTCTCAATGTATGCGGGGCCCACACGATTGCAACCAGCAAATCAGACACAGAGCATGCATGCAATGGTATGTAAGCACAAGTACGGTGCACATCAAGAAGTCGTCAAAGTAATCACGTGCTCGTCAAGCCAAACCATGAGAGAATCAAATGCCCCACACACAGTTTCTCAGCCAGACAGGCTCAATAGAATATCTCATACTATCTCTCTGGTTAAACCCATATAAATTTGAATCCCATCTTAGCGGACTAGGTAACTCGGCCTAAGTCCAACCACCCATGTTAATTCCCTGGGAGTCGGTAACCCACAATTAAGGGTTTAGTATCTTAATAACCCCTCAAGTGTAATTAATTCAGGCTTGGCTTGGGTTAAGGCCCAATTAGTGGATTTAGACTCGAATGGGCCTAAAGCCCGTTCTAAGGCCCAAGGCCCACAACAATAGTTAGGTCCACTAGGGTAAGTCGGCCCATCATAGTGTTCTAAGCCCATTAATTAAGTTGGGCCCAATAGGATTCAAGGTTAAATGAAGGGGGTTAGGCCCATTATACCAAGTTGGGCTATTAAATTAAGTTGGTCCAATTGGTATCTAAGGCCCATTAACCAACCTTAGGCCATGAATTAATTCTAAAATTAAATGTATAATTCGGGCCCATTATTATACTTAATTTCGTGTAGGGCCCAAGCCCATTTTCAAGGACTAGCCTAATAAGCCCAATTAGCCTCTTTTGGGCCCAATTTGATGTCCTAAGCCCATATACATCAGTGGGCCTCATATTTTAATATTCTAATTTGTAGCTTGGGCCCAATTAATGCCAATTTTCGTCCAATAAGGCCCATTATTAAGACTTGAGCCCAAGAGTTCTAAATTGGCCCGACTAGTGTAAAATTAGAACCCCAAGCCCATTAACCTATCTTGGCCCATGAGTCCACACGCCTACCTCACCCATTGCAGCCCACATATATGATTTCAAGGCCCAAATCCGTTCCTCAAGTGGCCCACGCGCACGGCCCATTATACAAACAATATTAGCCTAAAGCCCAATTATTAAGCCTAATTGCATACATTAAGCCATAATCACCTTGATTACCACTAATACCAATCCCATACACACATATGCAACTAGCCTAAACAAGGATTAGAGGATGGAGCTTACCTAGGATGGCCGGTGGTGGCGGCTGGACGGCGAAGGAGGGACGGCGACGGCGGCTTCTCCTCGGGCGGACGAGCTAGGCCGGCCGAGAGGGAGAGAGAGAAAGGAGTGAGGTCGGGTCGGGGGCTTGAGTGACCTCCATGGTCACGAAATAGCAAGGACAAGGGCCAAGGGAACTCACCAAGACGACGGGACGGCGAGGTGGAGTCGACGACGGCCGGACGACGACGACGTGGACGGCGGCTCGGGCGGCTTCACGCGGACGAACGAGAGAGAGAGGTGAGACGGGGTCATGGCTTCACGGCCTCCACGGCCGCGAGAACAAGGAGGAGAAGGGTCAGAGGACTCACCGGAGGAGGATGAAGTGACGACGGTGGCTGGTCGGCGGCTCGGGCGGCGGACGGGCGGACGGAAGAGAGATCCGAGAGGGAGAGGGAGACGTCGGGAGGGAGAGAGAGTCACGGCCGAAAATAATGAAGGGAGGAGAGAGAGTGAAAGATTATAAGGTAATAAAATCAAATAAAATAGCTTATAATGGGGTTTGGTAGAATAGTGACATGGATGTGAACTTTGACTAGATGTGATTTCATGGGGAATTGTGCCATGATTGATGTGATTGATGGATTGATTTGACACTTGATTGATTGATGTGACATCTGATTGATGTGACATCTGATTTGACTTGCCTCGATTTGCGTGCCAAATGCACCGATCGGGTCCCGAGCGCGAACGGATTCTGGACTGGTTTTGGTGTCGGTCTATCGATTCTATTCTCAAAAATCCTAATTTATCTAATTCTAAGGACTGAGCATTTACCGGGGCCATTTCGGTAATTTTCCTTTCACGTCTTGCTTCTCGACGTGCACCGACTGTCTGACCTTCAGACGACATTTTCGAAACTGTATCCATTTCTTCTTTGTGTTTATCTTACTGATTCGATTGTCCATCGTCGAATTTCATTTTGTGGTCAATTTCATTAAATACCGACTCGGTCTCAGTCTCAGACCAACGGGCGGCTGATTGGGAAAATTCCCAGATAGCCTTTCCCCTTCGGTTGGTCATCTCAGGGTAGCTAATCCTGAGTGAGCGTCGACTAGTGTGACAGTCTGAAAATTCGACCCAATTGTCAGAATTTCTAAATGAATGGAAATACTTCATTAATACACTCTAGTCAATGCTCACTCAGGATTAGCTACCCTGAGCTGACCAACCGAAGGGAAAGGCTATCTGGGAATTTTTCCCAATCAGCCGCCCGTTGGTCTGAGACTGAGACGGAGTCGGAATTTGATGAAATTGACCACAAAATGGAATCCGACATTGGACAATCGAATCGGTAAGATAAACACAATGAAGAAATGAAATCAATTTCAGAAGCGTCGCCCGAAGGGCTGACAGCCGGTGCACGTCGAGAAGCAAGACAGAAGGGAAAAATTACCGAAAATGCCCCCGGTAAATGCTCAGTCCTTAGAATGAGACTAATTAGGATTTTTGAGAATAGAATCGATGGACCGACACTAAATCCAGTCCAAAATCCGTTCGCGCTCGAGACCCGATCAGTGCATTTTGGCACGCAAATCGAGGCAAGTCAAATCAGATGTCACATCAATCAATCAAGTGTCATGTCAATCAATCAATCAAATCAATCGCGTGATGGCACAATTTCCAAGGTTGTCAATCAATCATATCAGTGCACATCAAATGTCAAATTCCCCAATACCTAACCCCACTATAATCTTTTCCCTTTTGTTTATTACATTATAAACCTCACTCTCCATTTTCGGCCGACCACTTCCCCATCTCTCCTCTCTTCCTCATTTCTCTTCTCCTTCTTCATTCGGCCGCCGCTCGACCACCGCCCGTCCGCCGTCGTGGAGCACGCCACCGCCACCGGCCGACCTCCTCCACGTATTGGTGAGCCTCTCTTGTCCCTCATCTCTTCGTTTCCATGGCCATTTGCCCTTGATTGAGACCGGACCAACCTCACCATCTCCCTTCTCTCTCGGTTCCGTCCGCCGAGAAGGACGCCGGCCGCCGTCCGCCCCTTTCCGTCGCTGCACCGCCACCAACGCCTCACCCTTCACCTTGGTAAGTCTCTCAACTCACCCCTCACTCATTTCCGCGACCATTCGGCCCCGTCCCACGACCGACCCGACCCGGTTTCTCCTTGTAGGCCCGTGAACCCCATTCGGCCGCCGGAGCTTGAGCCGCCTCCACCGTTCGTCCCGCCCTCATTAGGTAAGCTCTACCCCTAATCCTATCCTAGGCTAGTTGTATATGTGTGTTGTGTAGTGTAATGGTGGCTGGTTGTGGGGATTAGAAGCTAATATGGATGATTAGTCTTAGTTAAGCCTAATGGGCCTTGGATTAGTTGTGTGTGCAAATGGGCCGTGCGTGTGGACTGCGTGGGAAATCAATTTGGGCCTTGAAATTACACACATGGGCTGCAATTGGTGATTGGGCGTGTAAATCTAATGGGCCGAAAATTATAATGGGCCTTGGGGTTCTAATTTTATGCTAATCGGGCCTAAACTAAACTAAATGGATCCAATTTGTAATGGTGGGCCTATTTGGACGAAAATTGGAATTTGATGGGCCAAATTTATGATCTTGAAACTTAATTTATGAGGCCCACTAATACATATGGGCCTATAATGACTAAAATGGGCCTAAAATGGTCTAATTGGACTTAATCGACTAACTTGTGAAATTGGCTTGGGCCCTACACGAATCTAATTATAATAATGGGCCCAAATTATACTTTTAAATCTTAGAATTAACTCATGGGCCTAAGGTTGGTTAATGGGCCTCAGATACTAATTTGGGCCCAACCTAATTAATTAGACCCAACTTAATTTAACAAGCCCAACTTAACCTAATGGGCCTAACCCATTCTTTTAACCTTGAACCTTAATGGGCCCAACCTGACTAATGGGCTTAAAACTTCATAATGGGCCGACTTACCTTAGTGGACCTATATACCCTTGGTGGGCCTTGGGCCTTAGATCGGGCTTTAGGCCCATTCGAACTTGAACCCTCTAATTGGGCCGTAAACCAAGCCGAGCCTAATTCAACTGTAACCAAGGGGTTAATAAGACACTGAATCATTAGTCGTGCACTATTGACTCCCAGAGGACTAACATGAGCGCTTGACCCGAGAATTAGTATGTGATGTCCTACTGGGCCTGTCTGACTGAGGACTGCTTGTGTGGGGCCTTTGAATCTCGTATAGTGTGGGCTTTATGAGCGCGTAATTCCTTGATGATCTCTTGATATGCTCTGTACTGTGTATGTGCCCTTTCATGCATGCTCTATGTCTGATTTGCTGATTGCAATCACGTGGCCCCGCATACATTGAGAGCATGGCATGAGTCACCGAGATGTGACACGAGAATGTGCCCAGAGGGGAAATGGAGAGAAAAGGGAGGCCAACGTTAAGGCGTTCGAGACGCAGTGTGGTATTTGCCGAATGGCTGAGAATGTGCCCTGATGGGAAATGAGAGAAAAGGGAGGCCAGCGTAAGGCGTCCGAGACGCAGTGTGGCGTTTGCCGTGTGGCACAGAGAATGAGCCCTGATGGGAATTGGAGTGATAGACGGGTATGTTCCATTGGGAACCGATATGGCCGACTGAGGCCTGTTTTCTTTTGCATATGGCATTGTGATTGACTGCTGATATTGCCTGTCTATATCTTGTGAATTGCATCGATATGCCTTGCCTATCTATTTTCGTGTTGAGGGTTTGGTACCGAAGATCCGAGAGTGACTGAGCCCTGGACCGTGAACCTAGTCCTCTGGATAGGACCGACCCCACTAGTATACGCTATCCTACGTTAGGATTAGTGGTGAGCTTGCTGAGTCTCGACTCACGGGCGGTGGTTGCCCTTCTTTTACAGATCCAGGTCACCCATGATGGCTGCACCGCCGATGCTTTTTGGACTGCCAGTACAGATGGATACCGAGATTACCCTCCATTTTGATATGCACGCCACTCTGTGGCATAGGCATGTGACTATTGTGTTAGTAGATCAGGGTGGACCTTATCTTGTACCCCATAGATACGAGGCCTGGTTTAGAGAGGGCCTGTATGGCTTTGAGGGACCTCAGAGAGACTCCCGATTCCCATGGAGGACGACCCGATCTTGTTGCAGCCAGCCGAGTATGGTGGCGAGGTGATCGACCCCGACCCACTGCCGGAGATGCCGTCCCAGGGCGTTCCGAGATCGATGGTCACGAGGAGGGTGACGCCATGGACACCGACGAGGAGGATCCAGAGGAGGACCCAGAGGAGGATCCCGAGGAGGAGCTCGAGGTGGACTGAGTCCCGCTGTTACTGGTCTAGTTTTTGAGAGCGTAGATAGCATGACCATAGATGAGATTTTCTTTTAGGGTCTGTATCTAACTCTTGATTATATGTATATGATTTGTATTTCCTTTTGTAAAAGTGTTCTTTGGTCTTTCATACTACCCTATTATCTGGTGTATGTACGCATGTATAGAAGGCACGCTTCCGCAGGATTGTGTAGCATTGCGCTAGCGTCATCTGGCCGCGATGAGTGTCCGGGGCCGTCGCTAGTCGTAGGCCAGGTGTACGCAGGGATTCGTTGATATTTATGAACAGGGTGTCGCGTGCTCGATTGAGGTTCGGGGTGTGACATCCCCGTCTGAAGTGGTATCAGAGCAAGGTCAGCTCGATACGAAGACTGTTCGAGGATTTGGAGTGATAAGGCAGATGAATTTGGGGTAGTTAGATAGACAGACCCAGGCCTAAGGGTTAGAAATGGGTAGAATGCATGAATTGATTGGCGCATGTGTCTGCTTAGTAGAGCTAGATTGTTAGTCTAGCGTAGCCATGAACTATGATGTTTCAGGCTAACTTGCAGATGCGTCAGGACCTGAGGTAAGGTTCTAAAAGCATAGTCCCGTGAGTAGGGTGCTTGATTTGCTGATTGCCGAGTGGTTAGATTGCTAGATACTGCTTGTGTTTGTATGCTAGTCGGCTGTTGCGCGCTGCTTGGCCATCACGCATTGCACGATTTCTGCATCAAAAGAAAAATGGTTTGGAATGAAATTGAGTTAAAAATAAAGATTCGAGGTTTGAAAAGCGCATGCACCATATTTTATTGGGTTGGGTAAACCGTCAGCCTGGTATGGGACAGGTCTGACGGGACGTCTAAAAACTGCAATGAAGCGTGGTATGGGACACGTGGAGTGGGATTCTCTCTGGCTGTGGGTACTTAGGACAACTGTTCGCACCAAGAAATGAGGAGGGCGGGGAGTGGTCGCCGGGGCAGAGACCCGATCAAGGAGCGGCTCCCGACAGGCTTCTAGTTGAGGTGGCGAACAGAGTGGCCTAGGTTGTGCATTGTTAGGGTGAATCTAGGTGTCTTCCTAGTCCGATTAGCATTTAAAAGCTGCAGCGAACTTTTCATGCATATTCATGTCAGTAGACGGGACAGTAGGCGAAAGCTTGATTGATAGTCTTAGGGTTTCAAATTCCTGAATGGAATTTTATTGGGTATAGGTGAGGAGTAGACTAAATGTGACAGTCTGAAAATTCGACCCAATTGTCAGACTTTCTAAATGAATGGAAATACTTCGTTAATACACTCTGGTCGATGCTCACTCAGGATTAGCTACCCTGGGATGACCAACCGAAGGGGAAAGGCTATCTGGGAATTTTTCCCAATCAGCCGCCCGTTGGCTTGAGACTGAGACAGAGTCGGTATTTGGTGAAATTGACCACAAAATGAAATCTGACGATGGACAATCGGATCGGTAGGATAAACACAATGAAGAAATGAAAGTCGGTTTCAGAAATGTCGACTGAAGGTCAGACAGCCGGTGCACGTCGTGAAGCAAGACGTGAATGGAAAATTACCGAAATGCCCCGGTAAATGCTCAGACCTTAGAATGAGACTAATTAAGATTTTTGAGAGTAGATTCGTCAGACCGACACCAAACCCAGTCCAAAATTCGTTCGCGCTCGGGACCCGATCGGTGCATTTGGCACGCAAATCGAGGTAAGTCAAATCAGATGTCACATCAATCGGATGTCACATCAATCAATCAATCAAATCAATCGCGTCATGGCGCAATTTCCAAGAATGTCAATCAAATCAAACTTCAATCCATCACATGTCATAAAAATCCCATCAACCACTCCACTATCTTCATGTCTATTTTGTCCTACATGAATTATAATCTTCCCTCTCTCTCCTCCCTCATCATTTTCGGCCGCCCACTCTCTCTCCTCCCTCTCCCTCTCACGAATTCCCTCTCTCCCTCACGGCTCCCTCTCGCTCGGTCGTCCGCCGTGCGCCACCGTTCCCGTCGTCGTCGGCCGGCTGCCGCCGCCACTTCCAACCATCATCCGACCTTGGTGAGTTCACTAGCCCCTTCTCCTTCTCATTTTCGTGGGCCGTGAGCCACCATAGGCCGGCCGAACCTTGCCGTCGCTCACTCTCTCTCTCGGATTCCAGCCCGTCGTCCGCCCGTCCACCGTCCTTCGTCGCCGCCGTCGTCCACACCCGGCCGCCACAAGCCGCCGTCCAGCCTCCTCAAGCGACGGTGAGTACTCTTTGGCCCTTGTCTTCCCATTCCCGTGGCCATTTGGCCCTTGAATGAAGACCGAACCAACCTCACACTCTCTCTTTCTCTCTCGGCTTCGTCCGCCCGTGAAGACCGCCGGCCGTCCGTCCCTTTTCTCGCCGTCCCACACGTGATCAGCCCCTCTAGGTAAGCAACCCACTAATCTTGACTTAGGCTAGTTGTATGCTTATGTGGTAGGTTGCATTAGTCGCTAAATGTGGTGATTAGTGGTAATGTGCATAATTAAGTATGTTGGGCTTGGACTAAGCTTATGTGTGAGATGGGCCGAACGTGTGGGCTACTTGGAAAGAGAGATTGGGCCTTGAAACTTAATCTAACGGACTGAAATTAGTGTAATAGCGTGTGGACTAATGGGCCTAAGGTTATAATGGGCTTGGGATTCTAATTTTAAGCTATTCGGGCCTAAATAAAACTAATTGGACCCATTTTGTAATGGTGGGCCTATTTGGGACGAAAATGAGTATTAATGGGCCCATCTTATAATTTCAAATGTTAATTTATGGAGCCCATTAATGTACATGGGCCTGAAATGACTAATTGGGCCTAAATGGGCTAAATGGGCTTAATTGGTTAACTTTAGAAAATGGGCTTGGGCCCTACACGAAATTAATTCTAATCGGGCCTTAATTTCATAATGGGCTTAAGATTTCTATAATGGGCCCAACTTTGGTTAATGGGCCTTAGAATCTAATTGGGCTTACTTGTCTTAATAAGCCCAACTTAATCTAATGGGCCTAACCCGTTTCATTAGACCTTGAACCTTAATGGACCGACTTGGCTATTGGACTTTGAACTCTATAATGGGCCGACTTACCTATGAACTTAATTACCTTTGAGGGCCTTGGCCTTGGATCGGGCTTTAGGCCCAATTGAACTTGAATCCTCTAATTGGGCCCCGAACCAACTTAGCCTAATTCATTTACACCCGAAGGATTGTTTAACTATTAAATCACTAGCCGTGGGTTTTTAACTCCCAGGGGACTAACATGGGTGTTTGGGCTTAGGCCGAGCTGTCAAATCCGCGAAGATGAGAGTCCAACTGTTATGGGTCTGACCGAGGATCAATGAGTGATATCCTATCATATCTGTCTGACTGAGAAATCGTGCGTGGGCCCTTGGATTCTCTTATGGCTTGACTTTTTGTGCACGTGAGGGTGTGGTGGTTGCTTGACGCGTTCTATACTTGTGCATATATGCCATATCATGCATGCTCTATGTTTGATTTGCTGATTGCAATCCCGTGGCCCCGCATACATTGAGAGCATGGCATGAGTCACCGGAGCTGTGACGCGAGAATGTGCCCAGAGGGGAAGTGGAGAGAAAAGGGAGACCAATGTAAGGCGTTTGAGACGCATTGTGGTAATTGCCGTATGGCACTGTTGGGTGAGCCCTGATGGATTTGGAGTGACAGATGGGCATGGGCTATTGGGACCCGTTATGGCCGGTTGAGGCCTGAGTATGATCCATTGGGATCCGACATGGCCGGTTGAGGCCTATAGCATTGCATATGGCATCTGATTGACATCTTGTGCCCGTCTGTATGATATGATCTGTGTTGTGATAATTTGTACGCGTGTTAGCCATGTTGGGGGTCTGGGTGCCGAGGGGACTGAGAGTGTCTGAACCCTGGACCGTGACCTAGTCCATTGGATAGGACCGACCCTACTAGTATACGTTATCCTACGTTAGGATTAGTGGTGAGCTTGCTGAGTTTCGACTCACGGGCGGTGGTTGCCCTTCTTTTTACAGATCCAGGTCACCCATGATGGCTGCACCGCCGATGCTTTTTGGACTGCCAGTGCAGATGGACACCGAGATTACGCTCCATTTTGATATG
>JAGVVM010013916.1:0-19456 GCA_019149425.1 Psidium friedrichsthalianum
CCACATTATCTTCTCAATTTCTTTGAGCGCGATCTGCTTTCGCATGCCGATTAAGTTCTAATCCGTGGTCAAAAGTGTCTAATGAACGTGTAAAGCTAGAATAGTGCCGTAAGCACGCGGCTTCATCGAAAGTGCTAATTTCCGGGCTTCTGTTTCACACTGCAAGCAATGAATATGACCCTCGATGAAAAAAATAATAATAACCAAATACGCAGAAAAAGGAAAGCTAAACAGGCTCTCAGTTTGTTCCATGTTGTATTTAAAATCTGACCGTTTCTTGTTGTCGAGGGGTGTCTACGGTCCGGTCCGGTCTTTATGATTCCAACCCGACTCGAAACGCAACATACGTATGCTTGACCCGACCCGAAACGAGATCAACGGAACATGAACCGAACAATCGGGTGGGTTGGGTTGGGTTTTTTGGGTCGATTTAGGATTTTCTTTTGTTATTGTAAGTTCTTTTTTTTTCCATTTTCTTACAAATAATAAATTTGGGCCTGCAGATGTTTGGTACTTAAACACAATACTTTTAACCAAATAAAAAACACAATTGAATTTAACATGTACCAAAAACATGTACATCATGTTAATATGTCATTCGCAAATAGATCTTACGAAATCCAAACCACCGTAGGAAAAGACCGCCAAGCATCACCCTCCCCTATTTTAAGTAAAATAGAGAGAAGAGTACAAATTTAAGTATGCATGCATGTGGTCTCTGGTGAGCTTAAAATCAATAAACTTTTTATAACTCACTTAACAGAGTAAGGTAATTAATTCATGACACATTTAAAATTCATTTAGAGCCCATTGCATTTTTAAGTGATCCATTTATAACCCACTTAAATTTATTAAGTAACCAATTTATAACCCACACTCATAAATATGGATTTTTGACCTTTTTTGCCACCTCTGTTGGGGTTCCTCCTTTTCTCTGTGAGCATGTTTGCACGTCACGTCCAAAATCAATCTGACCGGAAAAAAAAAAACTTCAAAACTGTTGGATGTTTAACATTGTTGATAATCATCTTCATCTTTGGATTTTGTTTTGTCATGTAGTATTCTGGGTTCTGTTCTGCTTCGATTTGCTTTGCTATGAAATCTACGTACATTTCATATATATATATATATATATATATATATATATATATTTTGAGCAATGAATACAATTCTCTTTCGAGGGAAAAAAAAAAAGAACTCAATGCAAGATCATGGGAAGATTCAATCCAAAACTCAAAGACAACAGCCGTGGATGTCGTTTCGCCAAAAACGCCATAACCGCACTCCGTAACGCGTGCGCTATTTGCGCGTCCATTCAACGGAGGCGTGTAAGCAAAAGTAGGTGATGAAGTAGTTCATACTATGAAGTGAATAAGATAGAGAAACCTCGAGATTGCTCGGAAGTATCTTCCCTAGCGAAAGAGCCCAGTATACAAGTGAACCTTCACCGTAGTGCTCGGAAATATCTTCAATCGACGTAACTGTCGTACAAATGAATATATATATATATATATATATAGCATAAAGAAGACTTAAAAATAGCGGAAATATCAATACAATACTCATCATTTTGAACAACTTTTATAATCACACGGTTAACGTGACATTTTGACTTGTTATGTTTCGTTTGTTCTTCACTAAGCCTTGAGTCACGGAACTTATGTATTGTATTTAAGTAAATCTATTCGTATACTTATATATAGCTTTATTCGGGAAATTTGTCAAAAAAAATCTGAATTTATTACACTTTATCAATTTGGAGAGATCTGGGCGAGGTGCGCCTCGCCATGGCTGGGCGAGGCCAACCTTGTTCTACAAAAATGAGGCTCACCCCCACTAGCCACGGGTGAGGGTGAGCCTTGCCGTTGCTGGGAGAGGTCCACCACCGTGAGTGGCTAATGAGGGCGAGCTTCGCCTGAGGCTCAGGCTGGCGCTAGGGAAAAAAAAAAGGAAAGAAAAAGAAAAAAAATATTTAAAATGTTATTATAAATTATTCGCGTCAGTGTCGGCCTATCAAAGTTGATCAGATGAATTGAATTGACACAAATACAAAAGATTAATGATTGAATTAGTATAAAAAAGTTTATTATTGAATCGATACATATGCAAAAGATTTAATATGAATTGAAAAGTTGCGGGTCACAATTGGAGTAAATAAATAATGACTAGAGAGAAGAGGGAGAGGGTCAAGGCTAACAAATAAGAAGTAAAACAGAAGGATGACCGAAAGCAATTTCTTGTAATTACAGTACTCGTGTGAACTTCACAGGCAATTTTTAGACAAGACATTCCTTGCTGCTGTACAATTTTATTTTATTTTATTTTTGCTTCGATCACATCTTTTCTAACAAAGATAGGTCAAAATGAATCCTTTCATAGACGTTCAACTAATGGCCGTGTCCCACCAAAAAAAAACTAAAAAAAAAACTAATGGTCGTGGTCGACAAAAAAAAAAAGTCGTGGACAAAGAAACCTGTCTAATCGAACTCAAGTCAGGTGGCCACAAGATATGACTTGTGGCTGCGGTCAAGAGCTGAAAGGTCACTGCCAATCCAAGGAAAATTTGCCCAAAAAATTATAATTTTATTTTATTACGAACAATTCAATCTTAAATTTTTAATTATATCAATTCAGTCTTAATTTTTTTTTCATGAGTCTCGAACCGTTGAACGATAGAAGAATTCGGCCCTAAATCTCCGACACAATTATGTCTCATATTCAACTATGTAAATCCGTTCAAGAAATCCACAACAAGAATGAAAAAAAAAAGGATGTAGAAGTCGCAAGATGAATATGTGAATGACATCAATCCATGACGACAGCAAATATCATCGTTTGAACATGGGTTTTGTAATGAGGGTCCTTCACGATTTGCCAGGTAAGGAAATGAGATAATCCATCCACGACCAAGTCAGATTGTCCATCAAATGTCGTTTGGTAAAATTAAATATGACTTTGGTCCCAAAAAAATAAATAAATATGACTGACGATAGAGAATACCTAACCACTTTCACGTTATCTTCTCAATTTCTCTAGACGTGATCTGCCCATCGAGCGCAAGAGAGGGAGGCGAGAGCGAAAGACTGATTTCGAGTTTAGGGTTGCTTGTTTCCTTGTTCGGGCTCAAGTCACGGAAACACAATAGTGGACAACACCCGAAGCATGCCAAGGCCCGAATTGAAAAAAGGCAATAAATTTTCGGGTCGGGTCGGGTCTTGTTTCGGGTCAGGTATCTGCTCAGTATGGACAGCCCTAGTTGTGCTTCTTGTTGCCAAAGTACTGTAAATTGATTAATTGTGCGAACATGGCAAATTCGGACCCAGGAGCACGAACAGGCCCCTATTTTTCGAGCTTCGCAGTCTCATCCGGAGAGATGGCAATTGGGCAAGTGCAGGCCCAGTCATGGATATGGGCTGGGGCTGGCCCGTAAAAAAGACTTCGGGCCTGGCTTGCCAGGCCGTACCCTTGCCCAGCCGGCCCAATTTCCGATCCTCAGGCTCTCTCCCAACAAGCAAAAGCAGCCATGTAACAAAAACCAGTCGCTCTCGCTCTCGCTAGGGTTTTGACGCGAACGAACCTTCTCTCTCTCAGCCGCTCGGGTTTTCGCAGAGCCGCCGCCACCGCCACCGTACGAAGGAAGATGAAGACGATCCTCTCGTCCGAGACCATGGACATCCCCGATGGCGTCACCATCAAGGTGAACGCTAAGGTGATCGAGGTCGAGGGCCCTCGCGGCAAGCTCACCCGTAACTTCAAGCACCTCAACCTCGACTCCAGCTCATCAAGGACGAGGCTACCGGCGGGAGGAAGCTCAGGATCGAGGCCTGGTTCGGCACCCGGAAGACCTCCGCCGCCATCGGACGGCCCTTCAGCCACGTCGAGAACCTCATCACCGGCGTCACCAAGGGTTACAGGTACAAGATGCGCTTCGTGTACGCCCACTTCCCCATTAACGCCAGCATCCAGAACTCGAACAAGTCCATCGAGATTCGCAACTTCTGGGTGAGAAGAAGGTGAGAAATCGGTTTAGATAATTCATTGAAACGTGATAATTGCGCGATATGTTTAGCTGATTATGCTATCGTCACTTTCATTGCCTTCGCTACATTTGCCGATCCATGTCATGCTTTCAGCCCCATTTTCCTAAGGTTGTCCCTTTGGTTATTGCTGTCTTGCTGATTGAGGGCTTGTTTGTTTAAGTGTGATGTGTTTGATGGTTTGGAAATCAGTGTGAATGGTAGGATGATTTTGAAATTTCAGTGAATCTGACAGCACCGGATTGTCTTGCATTGATTACGATGGTCTGTGGATCGAAGTATTTATTCTCGCAGGGTACTGAGATTTCTCTGTTTTGTTAGAATATAGTTCAATAGTTGGATTCTTGCGTGTCCGTTCAAATGCATCGGTAGAAATGCTCGAAGTGAAAAGTCTGTTTGAATCGAAGTTCTGCATATGAACAGCCTACTCTGTAGTTTATTACTCTTTCAATGGACTGAGGTCAGAAGGTTGCCTTTTGTACTAGGTTCTGTTCTGGACTGATGTGACGAACGAGTTTGTAACAAATTGGTGCCTAGCACGTGCTATATGTTCACTGAATGGACACTGCCTATTCTTTAGCTTTCTGGTTTGGGCTATGTTCTGATATCAAGTTCCCTGAATCAAACCATTTGATGATTTGCCGGCCTCCCATTTGTTTTGGTCTAGATGAAACTGAAAATAATCCTCTTTCTTACTCGTTTGGATCAGGTGAGGAAGGTAGATATGCTTGAAGAGATCTGTATCTGTGGTCCGTTCTGAAAAGGTGAAGGATGAACTGATCGTGGATGGAAATGATATTGAACTTGTTCCCGATCTTGCGCCCTGATAAACCAGGTTCATCCTACTCTTCATTGCCTTACATACTGACCGCCGCATGTGATGGGCTGTTGCTGAGATTGTATTTTGTATGTCTTGAAACAGAAATGCCATGTGAAGAACAAGGACATTAGGAAGTTCCTCGATGGTATTTATGTCAGCGAGAAGGGAACCATCCTCCAGGAAGACTGATGAGCGAAGTATTAGCAGCGTTTGGTGTCGAGTTTTACACCTTTATGTCCTTGTTTCCATTTGATATGCTTTCTTAAGGATGATTTAGCAGACTTTGATGATCCTGTTGAGGATGAGATTTACAATTTGTGCTATGGAGTTCTCTGCCTACATTTGGGTGTTTATTCGGTCCTCTTCTTCTGTTCAACTATATTGCAGTCTTTATATAGCTTATATGTGGCAAAATCTGTTTTGGATGAGCGGGGAGCTGCGAGAAATTCCATGCCTATGTTTTTTGGACACGAAAGGCGGAAGCAAATTTATGCCCTGAATTAGAGTCACTTCAATAGAACTAGCATCGGGTCATTGCGAATTTAGGGTGTTTGATTGGGGAGAATTTTGTTAATAAAGGAGTAAAATGTCTTTTTCCTCTTTTAATCAGTTAATTCATTTTTTTAATGATGGATGTTTTCTTCATGTGATTTTCAGCGATTAATATTTTGGGGAATTATTTCACCCAATCAAGTAAATCCTTAAACGGACATCAATAGGTTTACTTATAGGATTAATATTATGAAAAGCTTCAAATGATATACTTATGATAAATTTACTTAAATTATTTTTGACCATATACAATTTAAAATGACATATTTCTGGGATAAGTTTACTTAAAATTCTTTTTTATCATAAAAAATCATAAATTGATACATTTATAATAATTTTAATGTATCAATTTATGATTTTTTATGATAAAAAAAGAATTTTAAGTAAACTTATCACAAATATGTCAATTTTAAATTGTATATGGTCAAAAAATAATTTAAAGTAAAATTTATCATAAGTATATCAATTTGAAGCTTTCATAATATTAATCCTATAAGTAAACCTATTGAATGTCCGTTTAAGGATTTACTTGATGGGTGAAATAAATTTCCCCAAATAATAATCGCTGAAAAATCACATGAAGAAAACATCATCATTAAAAGAAAATGAATTAACTGATTAAAAGAGGAAAAAGACATTTTTACTCCTTTATTACAAAATTCTCCCAATCAAACACACCCTAAATTCGCAATGACCCGATGCTAGTTCTATTGAAGTGCCCTCTAATTCAGGGCATAAATTGCTTCCGCCTTTCGTGTCCAAAAAACATAGGCATGGAATTTCTCGCAGCTCCCCGCTCATCCAAAAACAGATTTGCCACATATAAGCTAATATAAAGAACTGCAATATAGTTGAACAGAAGAAGAGGAACCGAATAAACACCCAAATGTAGGCAGAGAAAACTCCCATAGCACAAAATGTAAATCTCATCCTCAACAGGATCATCAAAGTCTGCTAAATCATCCTTAAGAAGCATATCAAATGGAAACAAGGACATAAAGGTGTAAAACTCGACACCAAACGCTGCTAATACTTCGCTCATCAGTCTTCCTGGAGGATGGTTCCTTCTCGCTGACATAAATACCATCGAGGAACTTCCTAATGTCCTGTTCTTCACATGGCATTTCTGTTTCAAGACATACAGAAATACAATCTCAGCAACAGCCCATCACATGCGCGCGGTCAGTATGTAAGGCAAATGAAGAGTAGGATGAACCTGGTTTATCAGGGCGCAAGATCGGGAAACAAGTTCAATATCATTTCCATCCACGATCAGTTCATCCTTCACCTTTTCAGAACGGACCACAGATACTCCTTCAAGCATATCTACCTTCCTCACCTGAGCCAAACGAGTAAGAAAGAGGATTATTTTCAGTTCATCTAGACCAAAACAAAATGGGAGGCCGGCAAAATCATCAAATGGTTTGATTCAGGGAAACTGATATCAGAACATAAGCCCAAACCAGAAAGCTAAAGAATAGGCAGTGTCCATTCAGTGAACAATATAGCACAGTGCTAGGCAACCAATTGTTACAAACTCGTTCGTCACATCAGTCCAGAAACAGAACCTAGTAGGCAAAAGGCAACCTTCTGACCTCAGTCCATTGAAAGAGTAATAAACTACAGAGTAGGCTGTTCATATGCAGAACTTCGATTCAAAACAGACTTTCACTTCGAGCATTTCTACCGATGCATTTGAACGGACACCGCAAGAATCCAACTATTGAACTATATTCTAACAAAACAGAGAAATCTCAGTACCCTGGCGAGAATAAATACTTCGATCCACAGACCATCGTAAATCAATGCAAGACAATCCGGTGCTGTCAGATTCACTGAAATTTCAAAATCATTCCTACCATTCACACTGATTCCAAACCATCAAAACACATCACACTTAAAACAAACAAGCCCTCAATCAGCAAGACAGCAATAACCAAAGGGACAACCTTAGGAAAATGGGGGCTGAAAAGCATGACATGGATCGGCAAAATGTAGCGAAGGCAATGAAAGTGACGATAGCATAATCAGCTAAACATATCGCGCAATTATCACGTTCAAGAATTATTATCTAAAACGGATTTCTCACCTCTTCTCACCCAAGAAGTTGCGAATCTCGATGGACTTGTTCGAGTTCTGGATGCTGGCGTTAATGGGAAGTGGGCGTACACGAGCGCATCTTGTACTGTAACCTTGGTGACGCCGGTGATGAGGTTCTCGACGTGGCTGAGGGCCGTCCGGATGGCGGCGGAGGTCTCCGGGTGCCGAACCAGGCCTCGATCCTGAGCTTCCTCCGCCGGTAGCCTCGTCCTTGATGAGCTGGAAGTCGAGGTTGAGGTGCTTGAAGTTACGGGTGAGCTTGCCGCGAGGGCCCTCGACCTCGATCACCTTAGCGTTCACCTTGATGGTGACGCCATCGGGGTGCATGGTCTCGGACGAGAGGATCGTCTTCATCTTCCTTCGTACGGTGGCGGTGGCGGCGGCTCTGCGAAAACCCGAGCGGCTGAGAGAGAGAAGGTTCGTTCGCGTCAAAAACCCTAGCGAGAGCGAGAGCGACTGGTTTTGTACATGGCTGCTTTTGCTTGTTGGGAGAGAGCCTGAGGATCGGAAATTGGGCCGGCTGGGCAAGGGTACGGCCTGGCAAGCCAGGCCCGAAGTCTTTTTTACGGGCCAGCCCCAGCCCATAATCATGACTGGGCCTGCACTTGCCCAATGCCATCTCTCCGGATGAGACTGCGAAGCTCGAAAAATAGGGGCCTGTTCGTGCTCCTGGGTCCGAATTTGCCATGTTCGCACAATTAATCAAATTTACAGTACTTTGGCAACAAGAAGCAACAACTAGGGCTGTCCATACTGAGCAAGATACCTGACCCGAAACAAGACCCGACCCGACCCGAAAATTTATTGCCTTTTTTCAATTCGGGCCTTGGCATGCTTCGGGTGTTGTCCAATATTGTGTTTCCGTGACTGAGCTCCGAACAAGGAAACAAGCAACCCTAAACTCGAAATCAGTCTTTCGCTCTCGCCTCCCTCTCTTGCGCTCGATGGGCAGATCACGTCTAGAGAAATTGAGAAGATAACGTGAAAGTGGTTAGGTATCTCTATCGTCAAGTCATATTTATTTATTTTTTTGGGACCAAAGTCATATTTAATTTTACCAAACGACATTTGATGGACAATCTGACTTGGTCGTGGATGGATTATCTCATTCCTTACCTGGCAAATCGTGAAGGACCCGTCATTACAAACACCCATGTTCAAAACGATGATATTTGCTGTCGTCATGGATTGATGTCATTCACATATTCATCTTGCGACTCTACATCCTTTTTTTTTCATTCTTGTTGTGGATTTCTTGAACGGATTTACATAGTTGAATATGAGACATAATTGTGTCGGAGATTTAGGGCCGAATTCTTCTATCGTTCAACGGTTCGAGACTCATGAAAAAAAAAATTAAGACTGAATTGATATAATTAAAAATTAAGATGAATTGTTCGTAATAAAATAAAATTATAATTTTTTTGGGCAAATTTCCTTGGATTGGCAGTGACCTTTCAGCTCTTGACCGCAGCCACAAGTCATCTTGTGGCCACCTGGACTGAGTTCGATTAGACAGGTTTCTTTTGTCCACGACTTTTTTTTTTTGTCGACCACGACCATAGTTTTTTTTTTAGTTTTTTTTTGGGTGGACACGGCCATTAGTTGAACGTCTATGAAAGGATTCATTTTGACCTATCTTGTTAGAAAAGATGTGATCGAAGCAAAAATAAAATAAAATAAAAATTGTACAGCAGCAAGGAATGTCTTGTCTAAAAATTGCCTGTGAAGTTCACACGAGGTACTGTAATTTACAAGAAATTGCTTTCGGTCATCTTCTGTTTTACTTCTTATTGTTAGCCTTGACCCTCTCCCTCTTCTCTCTAGGCATATTTATTACTCCAATGTGACCCGCAACTTTTTCAATTCAATATAAATCTTTTGCATAGTACGATTCAATAATAAACTTTTTTATACTAATTCAATCATTAATCTTTTGTATTTGTGTCAATTCAATTCATCTGATCACTTTGATAGGCCGACACTGAGCGAATAATTTATAATAACATTTTAAATATTTTTTTTCTTTTTCTTCCTTTTTTTTTCCCTAGCGACAGCCTGAGCCTCAGGCGAAGCTCGCCCTCATTAGCCACTCACGGTGGTGGACCTCTCCCAGCAACGGCAAGGCTCACCCTCACCCGTGGCTAGTGGGGGTGAGCCTCATTTGTAGAACAAGGTTGCCTCGCCCAGCCATGGCGAGGCGCAACTCGCCCAGATCTCTCCAAAAATTGATAAAAGTGTAATAAATCAAGATTTTTTTGACAAATTTCCCGAATAAAGCTATATATAAGTATACGAATAGATTTACTAAATACAAATACATAAGTTCCGTGACTCAAGGCTTAGTGAAGAACAAACGAAACATAACAAGTCAAAATGTCACGTTAACCGTGTGATTATAAAAGTTGTTCAAAATGATGAGTATTGTATTGATATTTCCGCTAATTTTAAGTCTTCTTTATGCTATATATATATATATATATATATTCATTTGTACGACAGTTACGTCGATGAAGATATTTCCGAGCCACTACGGTGAAGGTTCACTTGTATACTGGGCTCTTTCGCTAGGGAAGATACTTACGAGCAATCTCGAGGTTCTCTAATCTATTCACTTCATAGTATGAACTACTTCATCACCTACTTTTGCTTACACGCCTCCGTTGAATGGACGCGCAAATAGCGCACGCGTTACGGAGTGCGGTTATGGCGTTTTTGGCGAAACGACATCCACGGCTGTTGTCTTTGAGTTTTGGATTGAATCTTCCCATGATCTTGCATTGAGTTCTTTTTTTTTTTCCCTCGAAAGAGAATGTATTCATTGCTCAAAATATATATATATATAATAATATATATATATATATATGAAATGTACGTAGATTTCATAGCAAAGCAAATCGAAGCAGAACAGAACCCAGAATACTACATGACAAAACAAATCCAAAAGATGAAGATGATTATCAACAATGTTAAACATCCAACAGTTTTGAAGTTTTTTTTTTTTCCGGTCAGATTGAATTTTGGACGTGAACGTGCAAAACATGCTCACAGAGAAAAGGAGGAAACCCCAACAGAGGTGGCAAAAAAGGTCAAAAATCATATTTATGAGTGTGGGTTATAAATTGGTTACTTAATAAATTTAAGTGGGTTATAAATGGACACTTAAAAATGCAATGGGCTCTAAATGAATTTTAAATGTGTCATGAATTAATTACCTTACTCTGTTAAGTGAGTTATAAAAAAGTTTATTGATTTTAAGCTCACCAGAGACCACAGCATGCATACTTAAATTTGTACTCTTCTCTCTATTTTACTTAAAATAGGGGAGGGTGATGCTTGGCGGTCTTTTCCTACGAGTGGTTTGGATTTCGTAAGATCTATTTGCGAATGACATATAAACATGATGTACATGTTTTTGGTACATGTTAAAATTCAATTGTGTTTTTTATTGGTTAAAAGTATTGTGTTTAAGTACCAAACATCTGCAGGCCCAAATTTATTATTTGTAAGAAAATGGAAAAAAAAAAAGAACTTACAATAACAAAAGAAAATCCTAAATCGACCCAAAAAACCCAACCCAACCCAACCCGATTGTTCGGTTCATGTTCCGTTGATCTCGTTTCGGGTCGGGTCAAGCATACGTATGTTGCGTTTCGAGTCGGGTTGGGAATCATAAAGACCGGACCGGACCGTAGACACCCCTCGACAACAAGAAACGGTCAGATTTTAAATACAACATGGAACAAACTGAGAGCCTGTTTAGCTTTCCTTTTTTGCGTATTTGGTTATTATTATTATTTTTCATCGAAGGGTCATATTCATTGCTTGCAGTGTGAAACAGAAGCCCGGAAATTAGCACTTTCGATGAAGCCGCGTGCTTACGGCACTATTCTAGCTTTACACGTTCATTAGACACTTTTGACCACGGATTAGAACTTAATCGGCAGCGAAAGCAGATCGCGCTCAAAGAAATGAGAAGATAATGTGAAAGGGGTCAAGTATTCCCTACCGTCAAGTCATATTGATTTTACCAAATGACATTCGACGGATGATCTGACTTGGTCGTGGATGGATAATCTCATTTCCTTACCTGGCAATACCCGAAGGACCCGTCATTACAAACACCCCAGTTCAAATGTGATATTGCTGTCGTCATGGATTGAAGTCATTCACATATTCATCTCGGACTACTGCACCCCCTTTTTTCAATTCTCGTTGTGGATTTCTTGAGGGGTTTCCCTAGTTGAATTTGAGACTAATTGTGTTGGAGATTTAGGGCGAATTCGTCAATCGTTAAACGGTTGTGAACTGAACCAAAAAAAAAAAATTCGTGTTTGAAGTGACATAATTAACAAATTTAGGCTGAATGGTACGGCATAATAAATTATGATTTTTTTTTAGGCAAATTTCCTAGGATTAACATTAATGGTAACCTTTCAGCTCTTTAGCGCAGCCACAAGTCATATATCGTAGCCACCTGACTTGAATTCGAATAGATAAGTTTCTTTGTCAGGAACAATTGTTTTTTTTGGGCGACCACGACCAGTAGTTTCTTTGTTTGTCGGACGTGAACACAAGTGGAACGGTCTAGAAATCATTAACCTATCTATGTGTAGAAAAAAATGTGGTCGAAGCTACACGCATATATTATACATGCATACATACAATGTCTTCTCTAAAAATTGTTGGGAAGTTCACACGTGGTACTGTAAGTTACAAGAAATTGGGAATCATTCTGTTTTACTATTCTATTTATTAGCCTTGACCATCTCCTCTTCTCTCTATTCATTATTTATTTATTCCAATCGTTAACCCCGTACTTTATCAATTCAGTTTTAAACCTTTTATATTTATACCAATTAAAGCATTGAATTTTTTGTGTGAAAATTCGATTTAAACCTTTCTGTATTTGTATCAATTAAATCCATTTGACTAATTTGACATTGTTATGCTGACATTGAACCATTTATAAAATATTTAATAGTTTTAAAGTATTTAATTTTCTTTTTTTCTCTTTCTTTTTTTTTTTTCTAGCAACAGACCAGACCTCGCCTAAATTAGTGCATAAATTTAGGACTTTTTTTTTTTGACAATTTTCCCAAATAAAAACACTATATTAACGTAACGAACAGATTTACGTAAATACAATACGTAAGTTCATACTCAAGCATAGTAAAGACAAACGAAACATAAACAGTCAAAACGTTCACCGTTGGCTATGCGATTATAAAGTTGTTCAAAAGTTTTGTCCAACAATCCAAGCGACGAGAGGAGTTACAGTCAGTCGAAAATATTTTCGGGCCACTCACGGTGAAGGTTCACAATTTTTGCTTTGGCTCAAGCAAGGAGAAGTATTGTTTCGAGGTTTAGCTTGTAGATTTCTCGGTTACTTCATTGCTTTCTTTTTTTCTTTTTTTTTTCACAAAATCCTTCTGAGGCTTTAATTATTTATTACCCTTTTTTTTTCATTTCGAGGAAATTAAGGGGCAATAAGTTGCCATATTCGTGTGTGGGGCCCCATTTTATACTCGGTTCTGTCGTTAGGGCGATTCTTCCGAGCAATCCCGAAGTTCCTCTGTTTATTCACTTCATTTCCGTTAGAACGTAGTGCGCAGATAGTAGGCGCGTTTGGAGTGCGGGTATGGCGTTTTGGCGAAACAACATCCACGGCTTTTGTCTTTGAGTTTTGGATCGAATCTTCCGGTGATCTTGCATCGATTTTTCTTTTCTCCCTCGAAAGAGAATTGTATTTATGCTAATATCAGAGGTACATAGATTTCATAGCAAAGCAAATCGAAGAACAAAACCCAAAATACTACAAGAGAAAACCAAATCCAAAAGGTGAAGATGATTCCAGCAGGGCTACACATCCGCTGGTTTTGAAGTGTTTTTTTTTTTGTCAGATTGAATTGTGGACTTGAACATGGAAATATGCCTCACAAAAGAAAAGGAGGAAACCAGTAGAGATGGAAAAATGAGTCAAAAACCCACATTTTAATCCTAAGAGTGCTGGTTATAAATGGGTACTCGATAAACTCAAATGGGTTATAAATGGCTACTTAATGGATTTTAAATGAATTTTAAATGTGTTATAAATGGGTTATCTTACTCTGTTAAGTGAGTCATAAAAATATTTTCTGATTTTTTTGCTCTCCTTTTTCTTTTTCTTTTCTTTTTCGATGAGTCCGGTGAGGGTTGCGAAACCCTTACTAGATCTGGGTTGGGTTGGTATGAAGAAAAGATAAAGAAAAGAAGAAAATAAAAATAAAACAAAAAAGGAAAAGGAAAAGGAAAAGGAAAAGGAAAAAGAAAAAATAATAATGAAAATAAATAAAAGAAGCTCTGTTTTTTAAAAAAAAAATTAAAATTTTGATTTTTAAAAATAATTATAAAATGTTCACAATATTTAGCACTATAATTTTTTGATAATTTGTAATTTTTGTTAATCGGATTAAACATGAAGATGTTTTAGTGATATGAGTCGGGTCAGATATGGATCGAAAAATTCATATTGCAATAAATAGTTCAATTTGGGTCAAACAATTTATGATAAGACCCAAGCTCGACCCAACCCACCTGTTTACAGGTTTAAACCCTGGGCACCCCTAGTTTCAATGCATCTCGGAAAATGCACGTCGCCTCTATCTCTCGAGCCTGTGAATTAAATCTCACTTGATTTCTAGTCTTTGACTCAGTATCATCGGGGAAAAAAAGTAGAAATCTAAGGTTTAATTTTAACAAGAAAAAGAAGAATATCCGATTCCTTTTCAGAAAATACAATAGGAAACTCTTTTCGCGTGCGTTTTGGGTTGTGTTGTGTGTGTGTGAGTTTTTTTTTTTTTTTTTTTTGGGGTGGGTGGGAGGTGATTTTGGTGCGTGTTTGGTTGTTTTCTGTCAATTTCCATTTTTTAGACCACTTCAAGGTACGCGTTGCTAAAACGCCTTGACTTTTTCTTTTTGTGGTAAAAAAAGACCTGACCATATCCACCAATACTTTCGCTTTTTGGGTCGTCATGCCGAGGGAATGGAAGAAACGAGGCACGATTGACGAGTCGATCCGAGCCTTTATTTTTTTCGTCGAATGATCTGAGCATTAACGAGGTGCTTGCACTAACCCACCCACGGTAGCCCAGTGGTTTGCGCTCGGTCCTTTCACGAGAGGTCTTAGGTTCGAACCTCGCTGGTGCCGCCGATTTAAGCGGAGGGTCGTGGCGGTGGGAGTGCGCTAGCCCTCCCGGAGGATTAGTCGAGGTGCGCGATCTGTACGGAGCTGGCCCGGACACCTTCGATACCAAAAAAAAAAAAAAAAAACGAGGTGCTTTGCACTCACTTTCTGGCAATTCATGCATGCTGTGAAAACGAGGTGTTCCAACTAGGGATGAGCAAATTGAATCGATCGAATTAAGACTGCTCAAATCGAATTGAGGTTGATGGTTCTGTTTCGATTCTAGAGGGCGGCGGTCCGATTGCGATTTTTAAAATGAAATTAGTAGTCAGGCAATATGGTACTTGATTCTAAAATTGGATTAGACCGGTTGTTCTTTTAAAATTTTTAAAAGTAACCCTAAAATTGATGTTGGATCACGATGAAAATCAGGAAGTTTTCTCAATTCCAAGAATTGCATGTCATTCTTGTGGTTGAATGCTCTAAGGCATTCTTCCCCATAAACCCCTTGCCACTTCATCCACGAACTGTCACCTAAACATATGAAAAAAAATCTTCTTTTCTAATTTAGCGACCAACTGTCAATGGACGTAACGACCAGGGGATCTCTGGCATAGGTGTTGGAAAGGAAAACAACGACGTCGAGGTTGGCTCCTGATCACGGCTAGCTAGACTTTGACACTGAAGGATCGTGGCCAAGCAGATGGCGCCATGGATATGCAGCTCATCATCGCCTCGGTGTGGTAGAAATTTTGCTAGCGTTACTCACAATGAGAGCCGAGTTGTTAGTTTGCCTTCGAGCCACGGATATGTAGTTTATCATTGCTCGGACTGGACCGGTTCAAGGGGACAGCCCGAAAATCAGATCGGATCAAGAACCGATCACTCCTAGTTCCAACTTTTGCAATTTGAGAAGAAAAAAAAAACTTTTGCAACTAAGGTTCTTGATGAACATTCTTAACCGTAGCATCTCAAAACTTTTTAGCCTTCTCATGCTTTTGTTTTACTGCCAATTTTTTAGCCTAGTCCCTCTCCCTCTTCTCTCTATTCATTATCTTTATTAAAATTGTAACCCCTTTGTATTAAATAAGTTTTCTTTGTATCGGAATAAAAAGTATATATTAGTGAACAAACAGATTTACGTAATACAAATACATAAATTCCATGGACTCGAGGCATGGTAAAGAACAAACGGAACACAACAAATCAAAACATCGCGTTAACTATCCGAATTTGAAGTTGCTCAGAATGATGAGTACTATGTTGATATCAGACTCTTATAATAAGCCCGTTCATTAGTCTTCTTTATGCTTAAATGTGTGTATATGACTTTTTGTTTGGACAACAATCCCCGCGACGCATGTGTTATGTTAGTTGAAGATATTTCCGAGCCACTACAGTGCAGGTTCCCCATTTTTGCGTTGGCTTAATCAAGAGGGAAGATGTTTCCCAGCTTTAGTTTGTAGGTTTCTCATTCACTTCAATTTTTTTTTTTTCCAAAATCCTTCTCGGGATTTATTTATTCTATTACCCCTTTTCGTTTCGAGGAAATTAAGGAGCAGTTAGTTGTCATATATCCTCAGCTCTGCGCTAGGGAAGATACTTCCAAGCATTCCCCGAGGTTTCTCTATCTATTCACTTCATTGTGGCAAGATCTTTCTCAGAATTTGTTCTTCTATACCCTTTTTTGGTCCTGTGAACTACTTTGAGTTTTGGATCGAATCTTCCGATGAGCTTGCATTGACCTTTCTTTTTTTTTTTTTTGGCCCCCTCGAAAGAGAATTGTATTCATTGCTAAATATATATATATATATATATATATATATATATGTATATATGAGAGTCACATAGATTTCATAGCAAAGCAAATTGAAGCATAGCAAAGCCCAGAATACTACTAGACAAAACCAAGTCCAAAAAATGAAGATGATTACCAACAGGATTAAACATCCGCTGGTTTTGAAGAGCTTTGAATTGTAGAATTTTTTTTTTGTCAAATTGAATTGTGGACTTGAACATGCAGATCTGGTCACAAGGAAAATGAAGAACCCGGTGGAGGTGGCAAAATGGGTCAAAAATCCATATTTAGGAGTGTAAGTCACATTGTTTAACAAACTTAAATGGGCCATAAATAGCACTTAACAACTTAATGAGTCGTAAATGAATTTTAAATAGGTCCAAATAGGTTATTTAAGGGAGTCATAAAAAAAAAGTTTTCTGATTTTTTACTCTCTTTTTTCTTTCTTTTCTTTCTTTCTTTCTTTTACTTTTTTCTTTCCCGACTAGTTTAGCAAGGGTCCTTGGCATACCCTTGCTAGGTTTAGGCCTGTAGTTGGCGAGGGACACGAAACCCTCACCAAATTTGGGTCGGGTTGGGTATGGAGCAAAGAAAGAAAATAAAAATGGAAATGGAAGTCAATAAAAGAAATTGTTATTTTTTTTTATTTTTTTTAAAGAATTATAAAAAAAAAATATCCACAATATTTTAGCCATAAGATATTTTTAATAATTTTTAATTTTTGTGATTAAACATGAAAGTATTTTAGTAATCCTAATTAGGTACGGTATGAGTTGAAAATTTTGTATTATAATAAATAGATCAATTTGGGCCAGACCATTTATGATCCAACCTAAATCTGACTCAACCCACCCGTTTAACAGGTCTAGAACCCAGGCACCTCTGGTTTTGACGTGTCTTAGAAAATGTACTTCACCTCTATCTCTCAAGCCTGTGAGTTAAATCTCGGTTCGTTTCTAGTCTCAGACTTAGTATTATCTGGAAAAAAAATTAGAAATCTAGGGTTTAATTTTAACAAGAAAAAGAATAAAAAAAAATTACAATAGGAAGCCTTGACCTTTTTTCTTTTTATGGTCGGAAAAACCGCCTTGACCTGTGTTCACCAATCCTTTCACTTTTTTGGTCCTTATGCCGAGTGAACGGAAGAAACAATGTACGACTGATGAGTCGATCTGAGTATTCGCTTTCTCGCAATTCATGCTTGCTGCGAAAACGAGTTGTTCCAACTTTTGCAATTGAGGTTCTCGATGAACATTTCTTAACCATAGCATCTCACAACTCCTTTTTTTTTTTTTCAATCACTATAAGGTGCTATAGTTATTTAAAACGCATATTAATGTCGAACACTTCTCGAATAGTTTCAATTTTTACCGTTTTTAATGAGGATTGGATACGCTAGGACCGATGGGCACAACACGAGTTTTGTGTATAAATTCGAGTAATTTGTCCTTTTTTAGCCGGTGGGTAGTTTTCTATTTCGACGCTTTCATGATTTTTATGAGCCTTTGAAAAAAGGTTACTCAATAAGAAGAATAAATTAGATTAGAAAGAATTAAAACGAGCGAACTCATTTAAAAGATAGAGATGAATGTAAGGGTAAAATTCTGAAAGTTAAAAAGCAAGACGAACCGCATTTTTGGACTTAGATATATCACATGTTACCATGCCTAGCATTTGCAAAATTCGAGGGTCGACCGCCAAACTATCCGCCTCCAATCATCTCTCTTAAGAATGTTTTTTTTTTTTTGGGTAAGGATCTCTCTTAAGAATTGTTTTGTTCCACTCAAATTGAAGAAGAGCGCGTAACTCGCATGCGCTTCGGCGTCGGGCCACATGCACCGACCAAACGTCCGAATTAGATTTACGAGATTTGTCGAGAATTTAATGAATTTTCGAACATTCGAGTCTATGTCACTTGTTCCCCTAAATTATACAAAAAGGAAAGTTGGTGTGCACTAAAGTTTTAAAACCACGTTCCTTCCTCTATATTTTTATTGAATGGGGAACCTTCTTTATTCGATTCCTCCGTTTGCTATCCCATCTTTCTTCAAATATCCAAGTATATCCATATTCTTTTCCTCTCTCGCATCTCTTTAAGCCATGCTTCGCATTTAAAATTTGTTTTTCTACACTCTTTTGCCTTTTTTGTTTTTCGAAATCGATGGGTTGGAACATTCTCTAAACCTGGCCATAATGCTTTTTACGCTTTTGTTCCCCCCGAAAAGGCAAGTTGTCTAATCAAAGATTCAACCCACGCTTATTCTCATTCTCTTAATCAAATGGATGGCCTACGGTTCTCTCCTTTATTCGAACCCTCCCATGTTTCGCAAGGACAAAGATTCGAAGGAACTGAGGGGGGGCCCGCATGAGCAATGGAGGATGTAGTTTAATTCGTTTCTAAAGCGAAGAGCTTTATCAGGGTTTAACATGCTGCAAATCCTATTGAAAACAGAGCGGCGCCTAGGGGCGAGCATGGTTCCAAGGTAGAACCTGGAACCTGAAGAATCGAACCGATGAAATCAATCAGTTCTAGGTTCCAAAGTATGGAGGGTAGTTTTCGGGTTCCAAAAATTAGGAAACCTATTCTGACGGGTAGGTTCCAGGTTCTAGGTAGGTGGAACCTGGAACCGGAACTTGGACCCTGGAGCAAGTTTTTATATTTTTTCTTGGTATATGTCTTTGCGTCATCCCGTGGTATTTCATAATATCTAATGCTAAGTGTGTAATCCGGAACCACTTTATCATTAAGACTTTTACTTTGTTAATGTTTCATATTTTTCGTCTCTAAATATGAGTTGTGGTCAATGAATTTTAGCAATAGGTGATGGTCATTAAATGTGATTATTTACTGTAATCGTTTAACTAATAATACATGTGGAACCTGGATGGAACCTGGAGTCGACCCTAGAACCTGTGACAGGGTAAGTTTTAGGTTTCAAGATATGGGAGGGTAGGTTCAGGTTCCACAAAATGGAGGAATCTGC
>JAGVVM010013917.1:0-14617 GCA_019149425.1 Psidium friedrichsthalianum
CCATCGACGTCTAACACTCGATTGAGAGAAGTTAAACATTCGACACGTCGGTTCGGCGTTCCAGACACGTAGCGACAGCAAATTCAGTATTCTCAACATGCAATTTGAACACGCACACAGTCAATTTTAGCATTTTCAATAAATTAGAGGTCAAAATATAAATATATCAAAAATGTGTATATTTAAAGCATATATCTCGTCAATCTAAAATTAATATGCACAGCCACACAAAAAAAAACCTTAATTATGAATCTCTAACATAAAAAAAGAAACTCATTGTCGATATTTTTATATATAAATGATAATTTATCATGTATATTTGTGAATTTTTTAATATAAACGTATCTCAACGTATTAGAATTCTCTATTTTTTTTATAAATAAAATATCGACGTGTCGTCGCGTATTGATGTGGGTGCCACTTAGGCCTCGGGAACACGACTCGACCATTTGAACAGCTTGGCAGTGGCATGGTGTAGCTTGGAGGTGAAAAAGCGATAGCGCCACATGAGGCCGAGCTGCTACGAGTGGCTTATTTTCTCGGGTAGAAGCAAAAGAAGAAGAAGAAAAAAAAAAAGGTTAAGTGTACATGCTACAATTAATTGTAAATTTAGAGGATTCGATCTCTAATGGATTTACAACAGTAATGGCATTGTAATAACTATTTTATAAACTGTCACACTTAATTCACCATGATTTTACACATCATGTTTACTTGTAATCTATGTACGTTTTTATGGTAAAAAAAGGGTGGAAACGGGGTGATGGGTAGCTCGGATTTCTCACTTTTTACGTATGAAATCTTTAGTTTGAACTATTATTACTCAGTTTATTCGAATTCGAAGGTCAAATATCGACGAGCATATACCATAATTTTACATGCATGCTATAAGTCCATGACAGTCATCGGGTCCCACTACTGGTGAAGATGGTAATTAATTTAATTTATTAAGGTTGGTACATGTTTGGATGTTAGGAGGGAATGAAAGGTAAGTGAATAAGAACTTCCATGTGACCTCTCAAAAATGGAAAAGACTCAACTGGGAAAAACAAAAATGATTTTAACTATTATTTAAAATTATCCACACCAGTACTAGCCACGTTACATAGGTCGGACGACGTGACACCGCCGACGTCTATGTCAACATTTTTCGTTCAAAATTGGCTGGATGGATTGAATTGACACAAATAAAAATGTTAAAGACTCAACTGGTAAAAACAAAAATGTTTATGACCGAATTGTCATAATTGTAATAGATTCAGGATTTTTTTTTGGTAATTTTCCCAATATACGATAAAAATGCATTGTAGTGACTATTCTATAACATGTCACATTTTTTTTTCGATGCCATATGTGTGTTTAGAAAAGATAGAAATTACCGATCAGATCATGATGGATCTCACACGGAATTCACCATGATTTTACTCATCATGCTTACCTGCAATCTATGTGCTTTTTCGTGGTAAAAAAAAAAAGTTGGAAAAATGTGACTGACCAGCTACTCTTCCTAGTGTTATTATAAGGATATCACACCCCCTTACGCATTTAATGCCTAATTTAAGCCGTAATTACTCACTTTATTCCAAACTATAATGTCAAATATCGACAAGCGCATGCAGTAATCTTACAAGTATGCCATAAGTCGGCAAAATTCTGTCGCGTTGTCAAGACACATATTGATCAAAGCTAGTAGCCTATGAATTTATTCCTAAATGTCGTTATGATCTCTGTAGACCATTTGTTATTTGCACGTACAAAATGTTTATTAAGACACGTATAAAGTTCATCTACACATCCATTGATAGATGGTGAGTGTACTTAAAACTCCCTATAAATAGTTTCTGAAAGATCACCACGAACCATTATACATTTACATACTTGTACTTTTTTCAGGAAACTAAGAGAAATATTTATGCAAGTATGATGCATGTATTAAACTGTATCTGCACCTTCCGATTTGGTGGGGACCTAGCATGTTTGCTAGTAAGACACCACATTCAATGGCCCAGATGCATTTTAGTGTATGCATCGCATCTTAAAATTATTTCCCATAAATAGAATTGTTATATGATAGATGTTTATTACAAAATATATAATTCTATCATGATTCGTGCATATATATATATATATATATATATATATTTCTATATTTTCATGCAAGTTTAACGTGTAATAATAGTAAATGATTTTGGCATGTAAAGAACATTTACAACAAATGTTAAACATGGTTTTACTAGTAAGTTAGTGGCGAATCCCGAATTGCACATTGGAAGGTAATTTATACCGGGCGATTCTATAATTCCTAAGATACACAGTACCTTTATAATCTTTCACGGTTAGATTGAAAGCACGAGTAATTTCAACTGTATGTTTTGCCCCGGGCATTTGTGATATTCTACTTTTCAATCCAAGAGTGAAAAGCCTAGAAAGGACTGTTCTTCTTAAAGACCATTTACTCACTCGTCTTCTACCTCTCTTGCGAACAGTAACATTCCATTGAGGTCGATTCCGTTCCAGGAATTGGCATCTTCTTCATGGCAAAGGGCGATATAACATAAATGGGAAAAAGGAAACCCTAAAAATTTAAAGTTCTTGACACTTTAGCAGGGGGAGTGCAACTTGTAAGTTGACCGGATTCGCCGGGGCGGTGCCAATCTTTTTCAACACCAAGGCGTACGTTCGCCATCCAATTATTTAAGGGCCCCCCCTTTGGACCTCCTTGCCTCAACCCCTGGTCTGCCCACTCGTTGCTTCATCATTGTTAATAATTCAGACCCTCCTTAATTAAAATAATATACAAGTAAACACTAATTAAATGACCAAATAAAATATTGTTACGGTTCCACATATGCAGGTGATTTTAGTTCATTAATCAACCTTTCTTTTCTTATCAACGAGTGTGCTGGGACATAAAGAAAGTTTATGGTTTTTAGTGCGTTGTCTCCCTCATGTTATTTTTTATCAGGTTGTTAGAAAACAAAACTTTTTTTCTTTTTTTTTAATGAAGTATGATTAACGAGTGGCCCAGAAGACCCATTGTAAGAGTTAATACAGAGATGCGTAGATTTTGAATTGAGAACCTCGGACTCTTTTATGTTCTTAGGCCCTTTAATTGTATCGGCGGGAGTTGATTAATAGGATGCACGTGAAGCTGTTTGCTCATTCTCTTACAAGGTGATGGTAGTTTATTAAGAGAGAAGCTCCTTGTGCCCGGCCGATGCTCATTAAGAACTCAAGGGTCTAATCCGACGATAATGTAGACCCACAGAGTTTCTACCACTTGACCTTTAGAAAAAGAGTAATGCACTCTAAGGAGATGCCTTCCGATGATGTTAAGACAGGTTGAGCTCTGCTCGAGCCGGCACCTTCTCATCGGCCTTGATAACCACTCTTCAATGTTATCGATAATTTCCTCATTTGAACTTCAAGATTATCATTAATTTCGGTAAGACATGCGCAAATTCCAGAACCTCCGGCGCCAATTTTACGTGGCTATAATATGGTAGGAAAAATGTAGCAAATTATGTATGTGTATATCAGTACAACTAAATTATTTACGTGGCTATAGTATGGTAGGAAAGATGTAGCAAATTATGTATGTGTATATCAGTACGACTAAAGTGATACAGAAGCTTTAGAGTTAATACTGTAGCAGGTGTCTGAAACCCTAGTCTTCAACAAAAGAAATTTTTTTTTTTTTTTTGGCATGAAGATCTGTGGGCAGAACCACCTGAAATAGTTTCACATGAATAATGGGAAACTGTCAAAGCACGAGCGAGGGACGGCTCTCGCGAATGTCAAAGAAATGCCAAAAAAAGAGGGAAAAGAAAGACTCGTGCCTCTCAACTTGCGTGCGGAGATGTGGTCCCGTGAATACCATTTAGAAAAATCAAAGGTTGTTACCTTTTGTTCTTTTTAATCATCGGATTAATTGACTATTTGACTCCATGGCACTCGTTTAGCCACCGGGATAATTATCCAAAAAGTCTAAACCTATTATTCGGCATCCAATTTAATCCTAAATTTTATATTGTGCCAATTTAGTTGGAAAAATTATCAAAAAAGTCTTAAATCTATTACAATTGTGTCAATTCAATCATAGACCTTTTTTTTCTCCTAATTTAGTCTTTTATATTTCTGCCAATTCAGTCATTCCGATCAATTTTGGCCGAAAATCGTTGACATGACACGGTCGGCACTTACATGGCCAAATTTTAATAATATCTTACTATTATTTATTTATTTTTCTTTTATTTTTTTCTTTTCTTCCTCTTTCTCTTTTCCCCTCTAATATCTTCTTCCTCCTTCAGTCAGCCACCGAGCCTAGCGATTGGCCCGAGGAAAGGGCAACAAAGCTCGCCCTTGTTGGCCACTTGCACGGGTGAGCCTCACTCAGATCTAGCAAGGCCTAGCCTCGTGTGGCCATGGCAAGGCTTGATCTCACCCTCGACCTCGCCATGGCTAGGACAGGTCGCACCTTGCTCAGGGCTGACAAGGTTCACCCTCGCCTCTAGCCAATCACTAGGCTTGGTGGTAGCTGGAGGAGGAGGAGAAAGAAGAAGAAGAAGAAGAAGAGAAGAAAAAGAGAGAGAAAGAAAAGAATAAAAAATATATATTATTAAAAATTGGCCACGTTATTGCTTGCCACAACATGTCAGTGATTTTTTTTTTTTATCAAAATTAGTTGGAAATACTGAATTGACACGAATATAAAAGGTTTATAACTGAATTGGCATAAATGCAAAAGATATAGAACTGAATTGATACAATTTGAAATAGGTTTAGAACTTCTTTGGTAATTTTCCCAATTTATTCCTAAACCGACCATTTGCCAGTTTATTCCTAATTTTTGTGTGTGTATATGTCAATTTAGTCATAAACTTATTATTTGGATATTTCGTCGATGGAGCTACATTGACAAATTGTCAAAAGGCTTTGGAATTAAATTGACAAATCAATAAAATATTTAGGACTAAATTGACACAATTGAAAAATTTGTGACTAAATTGACACAATCGAAAGGTTTGTGACTAAATAACAAATCATCAAGAGGTTTAGGAATAAATTGGCACAATTGAAATGTTTAGGGCTAAATTGACCTTTGTACAATAAGTTTACTAATTTAGTATTTTTTGGATAATTTTCCCTGCCTGTCCGAGAAATTGTTTGAAACAAAGGGTTTTGGAGACAGCAATGGGTTTAGTAAAGCTTGTCGGAGTTAATACACTATGAAACTCATGATGCAGATCGAGGATGCCATGTAACTACAAAGTCTTGAGACTCTTCGCACGAATTTATGAGCCGATGATGCGACTAATAAGATATGAGAGGACACTCTCGAGCGTTTTACATAAGATATTAGGAACTTGATTAGTAGAAACCCCGGAGAAGTACATGTTTGTAGATGATTAAGTAATATGCGGTTAACTTAAGTATTTGGAGTTAATGACGGCCGAAGTAGCATCAAAATGCATGCAGAGATAGGTAAAATCACATGATGATCGAACTCTAGACCTTAGAAATAATTTATGACGGACTCACCTATAGACCTATCAAATGGTTCATAACCTGTTTCTTAACCTGTATGTGATGAGCTGAGTTATTGCATGAGTTAGTTATATTCAATAAATTAGCCATAAATGAGTTTAACCATAATATGGGTATTAAATGTATCATAGATTGGTTGCAAATGTGTTTACAACTTACTTAGATTCAACTTACTTTTATGACTTTTTCTACATTTTTTCTCGTCCTCGCTCGATCTCGCTTTTACTCACTCCGCACTCTCACCTTAGTTTGGGTATAAGTTTTCCTAAATTGGATTAAATATAGAAGTTTTCAAGGAATATAAATCGGCTTGGGTATGTGTTAAGTAAGATATGGGTCACTAAAGCTGAAATGCAATATATGGTTCATAAACAAGTTAAATGGATCTTTTTGGATCAATTATATTAGGACCAGACCCGACACACCCGTTTGACTGGTCTACTCACCTACAACTCAATACATGCATGTGACATGGACCGGGTTTTTGTGGCCTAGGTGGGCAAGTTCTCCAGTGCTCGTGTCCCATTGAAGGTGAAGCTTGTGGGGTCATCACTATGAGTGAGCGTTGTAGGAGGATAAGAGATAACTGGGTCGTGTGAGTGGCGTCAAGTGGGTTTATATTAGAAGTTCTAGGTTAGGTAGAATATATCACTAGGAATTCTAAAGGCGGGGTTGACTTCCCATGTACAAACTGGTTGGGAGCTAATGCCGCTCTCCTGATGAGGCCATGGTTGGTCGAAACCAGTTGTCGTGCCTAAAGTGTCCTACTCGTCTTAGTCGATGTAATGGATGCTCGAGCTAAGTTAGGCGTGGTATGATCTAATACGAAAAACTTATTCGCCTAAGTATTCTATGGAATAACTATATGGGGGGAAAGCTGATCTAGTTTGGCTTGCTAGACGTTGCACGGGTTAATTCCGTGATCGAAATGTGTCGGTCCATGACAAATGGTATCAGAGCAGGGTTCCTTGCAGTAGGTGGGTGATTCCAGGAAAACCTATGGTCTTCTCGATCCTTTGAGGGCGGAGAGTGATTGCCGAGGCCAAGAGGGCTCGGACAAGGTGCGGGTCTCGTCTAGCTTCTAGGATGCCAATGGGGCATAGGAAGAAATCGGATTGCTCACTAAAATGGATAACATTCTTGGATCAATTCGGTGAATCTCAAGATGGGTCCGTTGCCACGTTTCATCAAGGGGGAAACCTCTATTGGTCTGCTTTGAGAGGAAGCGACTAGTAGAGTAAAGTTGTTCTGTTGGGCGATCGTTGCCATTCATGTAAGTCTCGAGGGTGTGGAGTTGATGGTTGGAGAACGCAGGGAAGCGACAGAACAGCTTGCAACGAGGGCGTTTGCGGATTGAGTGGGGGAGAATGACACGAACCGAGTGTTTCGTGGCCCAAGTGGGCAAGTTCTCCTGTACTCGCGTCCGATTAAAGATGAAGCTTGTGGGGTCATCACGATGAGTAAGCATTGTATGGGGATAAGAGGTAGCTTGGGTCATTTGAGTGACGTTAGGTGGGTTTGTACTAGGAGTTATAGGTTAGGTAGAATATATCATTAGGAACTCTAAAAGTGGAGTTGGCCTCCCGTGTACAAACTAGTCGGGAGCTGATACCGCTCACCTGATGAGGCCATGGCAAGCTGAAATCAGTTATCGTGCCTAAGTGTCATTCTCGTCTTACTCGAGATAATGAATGCCCGAGTTGAGTTGGGCATGGTATGATCTAATACGCGAAAGTTATTTACCTAAGTATTCTATGGAATAACTATATGGGAGAAAGGCTAGTTTAGCTTGGCTTACTAGATGCCGCACGGATTAATTCCGCGATCGAAATATGTCAACCCGTGACACATGTATGCTCGAATTATAGGTTCTCAACGAGAAAATTTAATGGCACTTGACGGTCATGTGCCTGAACTCTACACTTTTGATAGCATCTTTAGATTTTCAAAGCTAGTTGCAAGAGTGTTCTCATGCTCAAGTGGTGTTTTGTATCTCGAAATTTCTTGCTAGCTAGTTCACTCATCCTTGGCTGCTATCATTTAAGCGGTTTCTTGTTTGCTCAAGTTAAAATCGAATGTGCAACCGCTTACACCAAAAGTTGAAGCACTTAACGTACGGTGCGGAACATACTCCACCTCTTGGCACCGTTCATCACGCGAATGCCCATGCGATGATGAAGGCCTTCAAGCGTGCGAACTTGATACGCATGGTTGAAAGAACAGTCGACACCGACCGCGCAAAAATGAAAAAGGAAAGCCACAAACGAGCGAAAAGGAGGCGTGAGGAATTAAACGCGAGACGTCTTACTCCGATGCCAACTTGGGAATGCATAGGTACGAACAACTCAGCTGAAGTTGATGTCTCTAGACGCCATTGCTTTGTCGATTGATTGTTGCCCATAAGAGCTCACCACAAAGTCATTGCGTAGGAGCATCGTTCACTCCTAGGAATGGACAAGTGAATGGTTTATTGAGTCAGCTTCTGAGAAGGACGAGTAATAGCATGACCCACCATCACCTGCAAAATATCGTGCCTTAATTATACCCTTGATGCTATGAATCCTACCCAAGGGAAGCATCATGCAATTTTTCTTTCCTCTCTTTATTTAGTGGGGAACGATTTTACTTGACATCTACCAAGCATATTTAGGAATTGCTCCATGCTAGATTCGGTCCCAGTAACTTTTTAGCCATTTGATGGGTGTATCTTTCTTTCTTTTGCTTTTACTGAGGATCGAACCTTGGTTGGTGTCCCCCACTCGCACCCTTAACCTCGGGCCGGGTGTATGATGACTGCTACTTACTTTTTAATAAGCAATATCGACTTCAAATTGTTCTTATGCCTTCGTAAATGTCAATACGGTGAATGAGATATTTCTCAATTTAAGCCAAGTGATCGGACATTTACCGAAAATCTAAACTTCATTGGAGCCTATAGGAGTTAGCATGTCAAGTTGTGAAATCATACATCCTTCTTGCTTAGAAAACCATCAAATCCGACTGTGGCTGACAATAATGTTTCCAAGTGAGTTCTTTTTTGATTTAGTAATTGATGTTCCCCGCTAAAAGGGCATTGCCCAAAAAGCTAATGATGAATGCATAAAGGCAGTACTAGTACCACACTGTCAATTTCAATCTCCCGTGGATTCCACTGAGGAAAAAAGTGGGTTATTCATGGCAATTTATATTAACAGTTTCTAAAAATTTGTTAATCGAAACAAATAAAAGTCGATAATTAAATAGAAAATTTGATATATTTAACACAGATAATCAAGTATGGATAAGTAGCACGAATAAGACTTGATAGGCCATTAATCTGACAAAAATTGGCAATTCGCTATAATTTAAGTTGCTAATTTCACATAACAGGTTGACGATAAGCTTCAGCAATTTTACAAATCCATGATAAGTCGTGAGACTCTCGTGACAAGAATTACTCGACAAAAGTTACTGTCTAAAGCTCAATGCAATCATTCTTGATCATCCATTCCAAGCTCCAATGATCTTGTGCGCACTTGAGAAGCCAACAGGCCCATCCAAACATGGCTCTTCCATAGACTTCCAGTTGAGCCTTGGCAAGCTTTTGGATGCCTCCAGCACTTGAGGTATCATTCTATATACCTCTCTTTGATAATAAACAATTTATCTTTCACCGAGACTTCCAAATAATGTGCTGTAATTTCCCTCCCCTTAAATTGTTTGAATTGTCAAATTTTGCCATTGAAAACACCCCCTGCCTAGAAATGAGTGATATCATGGAAAAGAATGTCAGACACAGAAGGTAAAAGGCCAAAAGAAACCGAAGAAGGTACGCTTGGATAACTAATGCAGAGTCCCAATGAGTCAAGAGTATTATACCTAAAGAAAAGATGGGAAAAGCAAGAAAATCCAGCCATGTCAGTGAGTAATTTCAGATTCGTTGCAAAATTCTGACCATCCAGAAACTGTAGCTTGGGCAGAATCTTCAGCAAAAATGACATGAACTTTTCATCAGCGACTGCATTACCTACGATATCGAGTTGGGTCAACTCCAAACTTTTGAACACTACAAAGGCTTCCCAATAGTCTGTCTTTGTCACATCAGCATCTTCAGGGGAAAAATCATCACCATTCCAAGTAATTTCTCCATTATTGGACAGAGGAGAAGCAGAGCACAAGCAGCGTGTGGTGTCTATAGAATGTAACCCTATCTCATTGTGTGAAATATTCAGCACCTTCATGGATTTCAGATATCTCAAAGGGTCCAGCGCAGTGAAACTCCGCAGTTTGTTTCTTCCCGGGTTCAAGCAATGAAGAAGCTGCATAACCTCCAGTCTTGAAACAGAACCAGCGCAAAGCTCTTGTTGAAGAGATGAAATATAACCAAGGCACTTTCAAAGCCAATGCTATGGCTCAACTTGCAGCAAGTCTAGAGTTCCCTAAGACACAAGTGAACAAAGATTCACGGTCAAGCATCGTTATCTGCCCAAAGAGTAGAATCATTTGCTTGATGAAAGGGAAACCTTTGACCTTTATTTTTTTTGTTTTCACACTTAAGTAAGATAAAGAAACCAGAATAGCCCAAATGATTTGAATTGCTGAACGGCTACAACATTTTGACCCAGCTTAATCTAAGCACAAGTACTGGCTCAGTAGCTAACTCACACATGAGCTGAGCAAGACGAGTGAAGGACTGTAGACAAAATGAAACACTCACTCTGGCTCGTGTAGATGGGAAAAGAAAAAAAGCAAGGGAGACGTCAACTTCTTAACAATGAACATCAGCAGATATTTACACAAAAGGGAGGCTGTGATAATATGAAATAACTTGTGCTATTTTGCTTTTGAAAAGGTCCCCAGGAGGAAATTCTTGTAGGCCGTTTAAAATACACATATTAATGTAAATCTGAAGTTCATCTGCTGAATAAAGTAAATCAAATTTGGGTGGCCTGCACAAAGATAATGAATATGTCGCCTATATCAACGAAGCCGACAAAATTTAGGCCCAACCACCCCCCTGAAATCACTTGTGTTATTTTGCCTTTTGAGAAGGTCCCCAGGAGGAAATTTTTGTAGGTCAATTAAACTACACATATTGATGCAAAATTGTGAAGTTTATCTACTTTGGGGCCTGCAAAAAGAAAAATGAATATGTCGCCTACATCAACTAAGCAAACAAAAATTAGGCCCAACCACACCACACCACACCACACCACCCCAAACCCACCCCCCCCCCTTCTCTCCCCAAAAAAAGAAAAAAGAAACTCCAGCAAATATGTTACCTTCAATTGAATGAAGTTCATTGTCACTAAGGTCTAGCATTTGAACCCATAGCAGTTTATCAAATGATCCCATTCGAGATATTGACTGATTATTCAGACGTAGACATATGGGTCCATGAGTACTGGACGTGGTGATGCTTCCATAGTAAAAGCAGTGCCTCAACAGCGTCTCCTGGCTGGAAAGCAGCTGCAGTATCATTTAAAGAATTACAAAAACATTATCTCTTAGCTCATTTCATTCTCATTCACAGTAGCACGGAACAAACAGGGTAATCCTCGTCCACATCCAAACAACAGTCTCATTGAAGCTCGTGCACACCTCCCAAATGCTACTGCGAAATTCTTATCTTGCGAAAAAAAAAATGAAATTTATTGCCTAATATGATGCAAACATGGTGTCCCTTCATAATATCTTGTGGATAAGATACATCCTAGGGAAACACTAATTCCAATGCTAGAAACTTTAAACTCAATTTGGTGACCCTTGAAAAAAAAAAAAAAAGAATCCAAATGGTTGACAGGAGAACCGCTACTTCATAGACTATAGTAAATACCAACGAACCCCAGCTTCGTGTCTTATGACTTTTGCAATGAAGTATCACATAAGCAATGAGGCAAAGACACAAAAAACAACAGTCACTTCAAAGATCCAAATTCATAGGCAGCCCTCCCATCACTGAGAAAGAAAAGACATGCTTTTCTTGGAAGATCTATTTCGAGGAAAGAGTGGGTTACCTGTTGCAACAAAACTAAGCTTCTCTCATCCTTATAGTATAGAGAGTGAGATGGGTCCAATTTCATTAGCCCACTGTACAGCCCAAGAACTTCTTCAACATGAACAGTTTTCGTAGCATATGGAAATGACATTGCATCATGAGCCATTAATAGTCTTGCCAGTGTGATTTTCCCAATTTTGCTGAAAAATGGAACGAGCATAATAGACCGATTATTACTTAATCAGAGTTGCAGTCAGACAAAAGGCACAATTTTCCAGCTTTGGGATCAGGTTTACCTATCTGAGATAGCCAACAAGTTTCTAATTTGACTCATCTCTTCAGCAATAGTTCCAATCTGCCAATCTGAAGTTGTTGGCTCATACTTGTTCTCCACTGCTATTCCATCATAACAAAGACTTGGAATGGCTACTTGCAAATGCGTTTCACAAGCATAAAACTTGTCCTCCGCCCATGCCACTTTCTCATCTTTAGAAGATAAGTTTCCAGGGCTTTACACTTACTGTAAAGGAAAAATCAAAAGGAACACTAAGCTGTAGACCATCTGAGGACATGATGCCCTGATTATGTCCAAGCTTAACCTCGACAGTATGGGGTGCTGACGACTGATGATCTACACCAGATAAATCAAAATGAGCAACCCAAACTTTAGAAGCCTGAGAATTCTGCGAAGAAAATGGTTTCCATGTAACATCTTCATTCTGGACAAATGTAGATTGAATGGTAACTGTCAATGAGTTTACACTTTCGACGGTCTGATTGAAATACAGGACAACAGGATATCTTTCCAAAGCAACAGTAAACTCAGAGAATGAAGACAAAGGATGATCACCAAGGGACACATTTCCTGACAGAACGAGATCAGATCCAGGAACGGGCCAAGAAGATACAAGCAAAGGAGCCTTGGCTTTGAATGTTTGATCAAGAAGCCAAAGATGGTAAAACCAACCACTTTGATGGTCAGGGTCAATATATAAAGCATTCATTACAAACTCGTACTCCTTGTTTATGATATCTTGAGAAGACGACTTTTGTTCATTTTTCTTCAGTATCTCTGACAATAGCATACTGCAAAAATCTCTTGCCAGGTGAGAAATGAGGTCACAAGTTTGGAAAAAGCAATTAAAATCAACTTAGAATTGTTTTTCCCCTCTAGTTTGAATAAAAGGCAGAGAAACTTTCACAATGTCGATGCACAGCACCAAGAATAAACTATGGGGTTAATTTTGAGGATCAAATGTTTATACTCAAAAAACAACCACCATAAGAACTTGGCATTCTAACAATTACCTAATGCATATGAAGTGCGAGTGACACAGTCCCTATCACAAAAGAGACAAATTCCTTACAAGTTTGGACAAATAGTCAGCTAAAACAAGTGATGCCACGATTCATTATATCATGCTTCCAGTAAAAGGCCATAAATAAGTCCATAAACGACCTTCCTAGCAGTGCAATTGACAACAATCAACATAAGCAGCACTGAGAGCTTACAAGCGTACCTTCAATTATGCGCAGAGTAATTACTGAAATTGTTTCCTATCAAATCTTCTGTATACTGCAGCTCATCCTCCATGGATCTGCCCAGCAGTGCTGCCACAAATCTGGCCATAAATTTTGAGAGAAGAGAAAATAAGATTGATGAGCTTATCATGATTTATATATACTGCAGAATGAAATTTGCCACCTCCTGTAATTCCATGCGTGGAAATTTCAAGGATCGACCTTCTGAAACCGATCCAAAAGCTGTAAATCATGATCTAAAGACGAATGACCTTTGCTCAACACCCATTTTCGATGATGCCATGCTCCATAAGATTTAAAGTTCAGTCTCAGCGCATTCTCGACCTACATTAATCATTCATACAAATCCAAGTCACGCACTGTTGAGAAATACCTGCAACTATAGCTTAGTCTGAAGAAAGCCAAAGAGGCTAGGAATATGTAGACCTGCTCCTAGAGCTAGCAAGAAAAGACGATCACATTGAAGATTGAGTAAGAGACAAATTCTGCAATCGTGATTCCTAATAGCAGCAAATCTTACAGCCTCAAACAACCCCATATCGCAAACAAGAGGTGGAGAATTACAAAGCTATGAACAGCTAAAGCATTACGCTGCGAATTAACCTTTTTTGAGGGAGGCGGCAGAAAATGCTTGAAATTCACTGCGAATTAACCTCAAAAGGAGAAATTTTGAGATATCAAATTAAGTTTCGAAGCAGCAATGACAAACTCAGATGTGAAACATGAAGCACGACCACTTCGAACCCCCTAGAAACATCCTAAAAAGCTTAGAACAACAGAGAACGCACCACTTTGAGCTCTTCGTCAAAGATGGATTGCACAGATTCTGGAGAGGATTCGGACTCCTTGAAGTTGTGCTCAACCGCGAGTTTCCTGTAATCCCAAGCGGTGTAGTACTCGGGATTGGTCTACAGGAGCTGCGCGCTGGTATCGAGAGCCTCCTTCGTGAAACTGCCAGCAACGTCGCATCACAATCAATTCAAAAAACCTTATCGAAAGAGATCGTTCCGTTCGTGCGACGGTTTCGATCTCGCAACTGAGGGCAGAACAGAATGAGATAAAAATTCAGCGAGAGAGAGAGAGAGTACATGCGGTTGTGGTGATAAGAGAGAAACTGGCATTGAAGAGCTCGTAGCTTCTGAGCTTTGGCGGCTGAAGCCGCCGCATCTTCCGGCTTCGGCGCCGTCGGAGGCCGGCCATGCATCTTTTCCGGCGGCGACCGGTGAACTGTGAACGCAGAGAGGCTCAAGTACTAAGGAAGTTGTTTAACTTGAATCTGAGTCTTCTGATTGGACGAAAACTGAGAAAGTTCCATCCTTCCTGGGGGTCAGCCGTTTCAGTTTCCAACGAAACTTGAAACCTATCAGTCCGTACGGATTTCTCATTTTTCGGAAGATGAAATTTACTTTGCGTATTTTAAAATCTAAACCTTATCCTATCGCAAGTTGTAAGTTCGATTTCAAGTTTTACCTAAATTCCATATGTAATCTTAGTTGAACGATTGTAATGAATAATCATATTTAATGATCATTATCTGTTGCTAAAATTCAA
>JAGVVM010013919.1:0-15303 GCA_019149425.1 Psidium friedrichsthalianum
TATTTCTCGATCCAAGAGGAATATTAGTGGACATTGATGTCTCGATGATAAATGGGAAATGGAGATGCTTGAGTGCAAGTAGTATAAGGCTCCGGCATTTCGGTGGCAATCGTAGGCGTGTGTCCCACGAACTCGAAACTCTTCATGTGGGCTCATGCAGATATTGGTATAGAGTCCCATTTGGTATAACTCATGATACTAAAGCGGACTTCCGTCTCCAAGCAACACCCTAAATAACTTACCACATTCCTGTGGTTGATTTGTGAGAGAATGAGAACTTCTTTTATGAATTGCTCGCTTTCCTCGTCTATCACTTTGGATTTCTTAATTGCAATCTATTTTCCATCTGTTAACATTCCTTTTGTAAACAGTACCTTGTCCACCTTGGACCGAGTATCCTAACTCATTGAAGTTGTCAGTGGCCTTCTCTAAATCCTCGGAGTTGAACAATTTGCTTTTCTCAACATTTGCCTTCTGTGAAGATATTTAACTTTCCACAAAAGACCTCCATTGCGTTTGAAGTGCTTCCTTTGACTTTATTTCTTTTCTCTTCTTGAAGTATTTGTACAACCTCCATAATGCAAGACACAGAAGTAGTGCCCCAAGGCCCTGCCCCACGAACCCTGCCTACGAGAATTTAAGGGACAAAAATTCCAGAAAGTGTACTCTGCTTGTCAGTAATCTGTAAGGTTGATCATCAAGAATTAAGAGAATCTGCTAGAAGGAAAACAAACAGGAGGCGATTATCCGTAGAAAAGTTTTGAGATTGTTTGATAGTTCTTTGGATTAAAACTATAATCATCACAAGGCGAAATTCTAAGGTAGTAAAACTTATTTGTGTACCTTTCTGAATATAATTGGTCTGCTATGCTGTTTTTCTTTTTCGAGACACGAGCGGTTGAAATTTTTAAAGATAAAAAGTACACTTTACCCTAAGAATGGCAGTCCTCCTACCGGGCTACACCTTAAAACTGCCCCGTTTGTTCACACAAGTCCCGTGGCAGCGATATGAGCTTCACATTCGTTAATAATCTGATGACAAATGTGAAGCAATATATCTTGTTAATTCCTGTTAAATTATTATGCTTGTAATGAACGGACATCCTGTTCCCTTTTTACTACAGAGTTTTTGACATAAAGTTTCCATGATTTTGTGATAAAAGTTAACTGGTTTTTAACCTTCGCTCCATCTTTAATATAGGGGTTACCTGTGAAGCCATCTAGCAGAACACTGCACAAAACGGCTTCCCTCCACGTAATAGTCTGAATCGAAGCTATATTTTCTGCAGAAATAGGACTCGCCGGGCGGGGGACTGTCAGCCGTAGTAACCTGTAAACCTCTGGTGGCAAGCTTCTGAGTTATTAGCTATCCCCCATTCCAGCACCGCCGCGAAACGCCCTCTCGCCCTCAACTCATTGAAGTCCGTAGTCGAAGCCACAAATTTTGACCTATCTCCCAAGAAGGCATAGTTGCATTCATTGTTTCCTCCTGTTCCAGCATCGGCCTGGAAGTCGACGCTGAAAGCCTGAAGATCTGAAGTAACCGTGGTTTGGCAGCATCCATCGCTGCCTGAACAATTCGCGTTCCCAACAACGCTGTTGCTTGCTCCACAACGGGACTCGCATCCTATTATAGCAGACCGCGTATTTTGCAACAGAGCACGTGTGTTGCAACCGACGGCGACAAAGGCGTTCCTTGAGTCAGAGAAAACGAGCTGGCTTCCTTCCAAGCTCACAGGCGTGAAGCTTCCATTTCCCCCGCAGCTGGCATTCGACGAGTAGAATATAGGAAGACTGACGTTGATCATGCCGTTCTTGTTGCCATACCAATCAGGTAGCGAAATGTTGAGAACTGTCAAGTTGGCCTTGTTCAGTACCGGGAAGTTGCTGTTGCCGCTTTCCTGGCAGATGATCTCGTACCACTCGTCGAGGAAACACCCGGTTCCAATCCCGAAGGGGAAGGGAATGGAGATGTTCCCACACTTTGGGGGGCAATTATCCTTCACCAAAGAAGCTGCTAGTGATGCTTGTTCATGAAGTAAAAGTGATCCTAGAAGGAGAAGAATCTGAAACATTCTTGTTCCTGCTTCTCTCCTCAGGAATCACGGACCTGTTTGAGGAATGAACATACGGCGCGGTCGTTCATACGCTTTTTTCGTGCCTGAGGATGCCTCCTGGAGCAGAATAGTCAAAGCTCCAGATCCTTCCTGGGGTAGAAAATTCTCTACTGAAGTGGTCGCCTAGTTTAGCAGCCAAAAGGAGAAGAATGCGATCCATCAGGTTTTCTTGGATGGCAACCGGAACGTGCTATTTTTCAGTCTCATTTGGAAATATGAGAAAGAAACTAGTCGGAGCAGACACGAGATATTAACATGATGAAATTTGAAGATATTTCCCCTTAAGTCATTTTCAGATTCGATGACTTTGAATAGTCAGTCTTTTGTTCTGGACTGCTACGTTAGGACAACTCTGGGAAGGTACCGCGAAATGGAACATCTCGGAAATTTGGCTTTCAGAGTAAGAAAAGTCGGAAAGTTCAAGACAATTGGACCGCAGAGGTGATCTTTGACCTGCACACAATCATTAAGGCCAACGCAGTTGTGGGATTAGTGGAAAATTCTACGTAAATTATCATGAGATCCTCTTTTTTAAGAATTTTGAAGTCTGATTTTTTACTTGGTTCAATGCATATATAGTAGAAAATTCCAAGTAAATTGCTTTTTCATATTTGGTCATCGAGATGACCATAATTTAGCTACGAAAATATTGCGGACCTTATTATTGATGCAATTGTACCCATTTTCATAAAATTCAGTTCGCGCTTTTTCCAAACCAAGTTCAATCAAAACTGAAAACAAGTTGGGTTCGGAATTTTTTATTGATGATATACAATATGAAGATTTGTTAGTATTCACTGTTTCAATTGTGAGTTCGATTTCTTGAGTTCTTTTGAGTTAACAAATTTGATTATTTGAAACCAATTCAATCAAAAATAATGTTCATGACATTAGCATTTATGGCCGAAGTAGCACCTTTCAACTTCCGAAGACACTAAAAAATGGAGATCTTGAAAACGCAAAATCAAGTATATGCATAATAAAGGGATGTGATTATCTTAATTGCCTCAGAGAAAATAGAAGTCAATTAGGAGAAACTTGTTCCAATTCTAACCACACAAAATGTTTACTTTCATTTATATGCAAGTGCATGATGAAAAATTCCATAGTCCCTTCGACTTGGCCATGGGGCAACAACCTTTGACGCCCCACACCATTACAACAAGAGAGGGCTAACTCATACAGACTCTGACGCCCCCACACCATTGCGACAGGAGGAGGCTAACCCAACACCCACCGCACGAGTGAAAAGGGTCACATAGATGATGTAGACAACTCCATTGAATTTTCAACCATTTCCTTCATTGATCAAGGTGAATTAAAAGTTCGAGGTGACTCAAATATGAAATTATTTATATTTGGTACTCAGTAATCTATAAATCAAACTTGTGATTCCCAACTGTACACAAACCAAACCTGGAATGACTCTTCCCAAAACCCGTCGAAAACGGGTTAACTTAATTTTCCATCTATATGAAACCAACTTGCACGTAAACGAACTTGGAAAGACCGGCATCTGCGAATTAATGGAACGACCTGGAAAGACAGACCATCGACGTCTCCTACAGTGATATGATAGACTTTCCTCAGCCACAAGCTTCTCGTGGAGGTCACTTCCGCATTCACTTGACTTTTCAAAAGAGCACCCCAATACATTTCGTCAGATTTGGAAGTCGTCTTCTTTCTCTTCCCTTTTTCCAGGAGCCTTCTTGGCGCTGGCCAAGATGTAATATGGTCGGTTTGATTGGTAAAGAATTTTTATAAACACTATATTTTTTGCGAAACAAACCAGATATTATATTATTTTAAGAGTGTGTTAGTGGTTTGAGTTATTAGCCATCCCCACAAAGCAATCACGTATACAAAATTGACAGACAAGGTATAGGAGGACGTATCTTTCGACATAAATGATTGTATATAGAAGGTTTTTTTTTTCTCTGAAATCGCATTTTCCTTAGTGATCAAAAGTAGATTTTTAGTTACTTTTTTGCTCCTTCCTGACCTCATAACGAGGGAGTATTCCCTTAAGACAAGAATAAACGTCATTGCTTCTTGGACAGCGAGATCTCCTTTGCTTTTGGGATTGGCCAATAAACGTTATGGTTGATTACAACTGTAGCAAGTTTTCCTCACTGACTCCTATTTTCCTCGAGTGAATTAAGATAATTGCGATACATCATTGCTTGTCCTTTTATTTATGTTTCCTTGATTTTGCCCTCTCAAAATCTTCATTTTTCCCGAGTCTTCGGAACTCATAACCTGCAACATTCAGCCATATCAGTGCTAATGCCATGAAAGTGAAATTGGGACAGCCATATTTTGTTGACAAGCTAGTTTCTAGGGTCTCGGGTGGTACTCAGTCGTAGTAACTCAAATTTAAAATTTTGTAACGGATGCGGGACTCTTATGATGAAGTCTAGAGGACAATAAACAATAGTCGCTTGTCTAGTTGAGTCTTGCGTTTTTTTTTTTTACACACAGGCTTGTTTGATAAAGATTTAGATTCTCTGATTCTGTTCTCCAAGACAAAACAAGATGAGAAATCTATTTGATTCTCAAATTCCTGATTCTATTCCCCAAAACAGATTTACAGCATAAATGAGAATAAAAAAAAATTATCTCTTTGTTCTAGAATCACTTTCGAAAAAACAAGACTAATAAAGTAAGAATGCTAACTGAAGGCTCTCAATTTGTTTCCTCGACCCAAATAAGAAAAGAAAAGAATGAAGCCTCAGGGAAGAACACTTGACTTGCTAACTCCCCTCGCTTGCCTACCGCTCTCGTCATTTGACCACCTAGCTCCACCACTGTCGTACATCGCTGCCATATGCTGTCAACCACCGTACGCTACCAACCAACACCGAACGCTTCCGTTCGTTGTTGTCCGCCACCACCGCCATCCTCCATCATCCACCATTCATTGTCCATCACGTTGTCTACTGCTGTGGTCCACCGCCCACCATCTTTGGCCACCGAAGAAAACAAAAAAGAAAGTAGAAAATAAAATAAAAATAAAAATGATTTTTCAAAAAATTAAGAAATAAATTTTTAAAGAAACAATTAAAAAAATCACTAGGTTTGTATTACATGAAAATGTTTTAGCAATATCATTTTTCTTAACAACTTATAAGAAACAAATATTCCATGAAATAAATAGAAGATTACATTAGCATGAAATAAATAGGCTAATTATGTATTATACATTATCTATATTCATTTTATTAGTGATGTTATATAGGTTGACTTTATTGCGACAAGAAGTAATTATTTAGCTTAAATAAAATAAAATTAGGAAGAGAAGTTGTTCCTAAGAGTAAAAATTTTGTGCAGTTAATAAATACATTTTGATTCTTTAAAACTCATATGGCGAGCAAAATTAAAATTGATTTTTTATATCAGAATTTTTGCCAAATACTCTCCTAATAATCCGTTACTTCCTAATATGTCTGGGGATGCTTTCTTGAGGATAGAAATGTGAAGGCTTGATATGTGGAGGACACCAGTTTAAGCAGACATGGAGGACTAGCGTTATTGAGGCAGAAGTTGTTTCCATCGTTCTCCTGTGGGGTATACATCGTATAGTCAGTCCAACGCTTTTCTTGCTCAAGCCATCAATAAAAAGCACTTTCGAATTTTCCGGGCCACACCCGCGCCGAACCCCATCACCTCCGCTGGTCCGCCCCCTCCCACCCCGGAAAAAAAAAAAAACAACAACAACAAACAAAGGGCAACTGCGCATCCGTCCAAGACTTGAGTTCTCGATGACGTGACTTCTCCGAAGAGCACCACAATCCGTATACTTTATTACATATGGTAGTCATTGTCTCTCTACTTCTTCGTGCCGGCCAAGACATGTCCCATGGTCAGTTTGACGTGCCCATTTTAGATGATTTCCACACCAATTTTGCATGTTTAGGACCCAGTTACGATTTAGCAGAAGAGAGAATTAAAGACTTGATCATTTTTTTTTTTATCAATGATCTTTATACTTGTAATGATCTGTTACTAGCTTGAATTTTCGATCATTACTGTAAAATATACAAAAAGATAATAGAAAGAAAAAACGTAATTGCTTGGACCGATAGATCTCTCAACTTCTTTGATCATCTTTAATACTTTTCGTGCTGAAGCCAGCAACAGAAGTACCTTGAAATTTTCTGGCCCACCCAAAAATGGTCAAAAAGATGTATGTGAACCACGTGAATGGCTGCCAATCAGGTAATGTTGTCACGTCCAGGTCCACACATCTCGCTGATTCATCGAAATATCAAGCAGGATGTCAAATCCTCACTGACTCGACTTTTCAAATATGGGACTCGTTGTCTTTATCTTCTCTTTTTCCAAGAGCCCTCTTTGTGCCGGCCAAGACGTCCCATCCCATGGTCAGTTTGATGTGGCCATTTTAGATGATTTCCACACCAATTTTTCATGTTTAGGACCCGGTTATGGTTTACCCGAAAAGACAATCACACCAGTATAAGAAACTAAGTATCTTGTGATGAACACAAAAATCACAAAATGGACACAAAAATCACATCAGTATAAGAAACTATCTTGTGATGCTCTCGTGTTCCCATTTATTATTTGTCCTTTTTTAGAAACCAAAACCATTTTCACGTACTTATTCTATGATAACCTAATTTTGTTTTTGACGAACGAAATAATTTTAGGCATCTTACCAATTCAAAAAGTAGAAAACAAAATTCGCACAAATGATTTCTTTTTAATGTTTTTAATCGTGATGTAATGTGCGAGTGACGATCTCTTTTATTATTGTAGAAGAAGCCATTTTTTTTTATCATCCTCGAGCATGGGACGTCATGTAATTAATCTAAGAGCAATGATAATTATTCTGTTTTTGAAATTAATTTCCGATGCGAGATAGATTTTTTAACGCCCTAATACTTTTCTTGCTGAAGCCATCAATAGAAGCACTTTGGAATTTTCTGGTCCACCCAATAAAGGAAAAAAGATGTACGTGAACCACATGAATGGCTGTGATTCAGGTAACGTTGTCACATCTAGGTCCACACAAGAAGAACTATTGCATGACATGAACAGTTGTATACGAAAATCATATCAGCAGAAGGTATTTTTTTTAAAATGTGCTGAAATGACCTTTATAATTTTGTAAATAACCTTTTAATAGATGATTTTTCCGTTCGTTTGTGACCTCGTAAAAGGAAGTCTTTGGTTGAGACAAGACGAAGCGTAATTGCCTGGACAGTGTGATCTCCTTTGCTTCTTGGATTTTCCAACAAAGAAATTTTCACAACTTTGCTTTTACAAGTATAGGGAAAATGAGTCGTCATATTTGAAAGATGCAACCTCAAACACAAATCAATACCAACATGCTATCAGGTTAGTTACGGTATTAGAATTTCTCTAATCTACAAAAAGAATATATTTATTTCAAAATTTAGTTAACCTAACAAGTATTATTTTAGATATATACAACCAGCTAAGCTCGTACACATAAATCTCACTAGCAAAAGTTTCTCGCTAATAGCCTCCTCTTTCTACTTGTCGCCAGCAAAAGAACCTAAAAAAACATTTAAGATGAACAGTATGAGCAATCATGGCTTAGCTAGTAGTACCAATCTTTTCTAAGCAAATTGAGCATTCACTATACACATATATAAAATCAATACCACAATTTAATATCCTGAATCTAGAATATAATACACGCCCAAATACAAGAAATGAGTTATATCATTTCAATAAAGGTTTGTACATATCAAATAAGTCAACGAGATCAAAATATTAATAGTTTATCAAACCACGAATCAATGGTCCACTGCATTAATCAATCTAGTGCTCAATTTCTAACCACCGTCACACTTGACGCCTCTTGACAAAGCTAACCAAGATTCCCCTTGGCTAGGTTTACACTTATGTTACTGGTGGCTTGGCCCACAAGCATAAGTCAATAATAGTATGCATCCCCAACGGGGTGAGCTAACAGGCTCAGCAAGTTCACCTTCTAAATCTCGCTCAGATACCACCTTAGATCGAACCTAAGCATGCAATTACCCACTTTCATGTCCTAACAACCAAGCAAGCATGTAATCACAATTCTATCAAAATATTCAATCAGGCCTGCTCGGTGAATAAAACAATACGAACGCCGTCGAGTACAATTCACAATATAATAGGCAAGCATTCTATTATAGATTTAGCCATACAAATCTACCTCATAGAATGTCTAAGCCATCACTTTGGCTATTGTGACATCCCGAATTTCAATTGTTTGTAAGATAAATAATATTAGATTTTCGAGGATTGAGAGACAAAAATTGGACATCGCCTTGAAAGGTTGAAATTAGCTAATTGGTTTTCGAGTGCAGAGAAGGAAGGCAAAAAATTAGAAATTTCTGTCGAGTCCTCGATTTGCTCTAGATTCAGTGGCTAGGGTGTGAGATGATTTTTAGCGAAGTAGAAAAATTTTCAGAAATCATCTCGAGTCATTTCCTTCGCGATTGAGCAAAATAACACCGATTGTCCCAATCGTCCGTTTTGGCACGTTTTGAGGTTGACCAGTCCAAACTTGCTCTCGTTTTGACGATTGGATAAGCTTTGACCAACTTTGGTCAAATCGATGAATAGTAACGAGTTTTTTATTATTTATTATTATTATTATTATTTTTTTTTTCTTTTTTTTTCTCAAATAATGGGTTTCTTTCTTCTTTATTCTTCATCATTCACGCAGTAGCTTACCCCAAACTCACTATTCCACTAGAAACCACTTTTTCTCTCTTTTCTCTCTCCCTCTCATTGGCTCCAAATTCTGGCTGCAGAGTTCAACCGGCATGACAAAAATCTGAAGTTGGATTCTCGCATTTTTGATATGTTGTAGTTCAATGTCTTACGGTTCTAACAACTTGAATAATCCGATCGTACCCTTCAAATATTTCTCGTATCAGTCGACGAAACTGTTTTCTGGTGCCGAATATATTCTGTTTTTAGTCTAATTGATTTATATCGACCCCGGCTGCCCTAGATCTCATTCCATGTCCAATATATGATGTGTCTGTCGTTTTGAATGTCGTTCAGCCCTTAACAGCCCCGTTTTGGAAAATCCACCGTTCGTCGTCGTTTGTTTGTCTCGCGAAAATCCAAGATGCTGCTTCCAGCTTTCTCAGCCCTGTCCGGCAGGGGAGGGGGGTGTGCGTGCGGCGCGCGAACAAAAAGGGATTTGAGTAGCATTGGGTTGTCAGATGTTTAAGCTGATGTGATCCGACAGTACATTCTCTGTTTGTAAAATTGACTTGAGGTGCGTATTTTGGGGTATCGATTCTGTGTGTACTGAGCGGGTTTCGCTACTCGTTTAAGGCTATTTCTGTTGGCTGTTTTGTATCTATAGAGGGTAGTGGAACTCGAGCGTGATTTGGTCTCTCGCGATCTGACATCAGATTGGCCCTCGGTCCTAAGCATCGGCTCTCAGGCGAGCGCACGGAGGATGGAGAGCGTCTCGGGATTAGCGAGCGACCTCGGGCCAACGTGTCGCGTGAAAGTGCTTCTATTGATGGCTTCAGCAAGAAAAGTATTAGGGCGTTAAAAAATCTATCTCGCATCGGAAATTAATTTCAAAAACAGAATAATTATCATTGCTCTTAGATTAATTACATGACGTCCCATGCTCGAGGATGATAAAAAAAAATGGCTTCTTCTACAATAATAAAAGAGATCGTCACTCGCACATTACATCACGATTAAAAACATTAAAAAGAAATCATTTGTGCGAATTTTGTTTTTCTACTTTTGAATTGGTAAGATGCCTAAAATTATTTCGTTCGTCAAAAACAAAATTAGGTTATCATAGAATAAGTACGTGAAAAATGGTTTTGGTTTCTAAAAAAGGACAAATAATAAATGGGAACACGAGAGCATCACAAGATAGTTTCTTATACTGATGTGATTTTTGTGTCCATTTTGTGATTTTTGTGTTCATCACAAGATACTTAGTTTCTTATACTGGTGTGATTGTCTTTTCGGGTAAACCATAACCGGGTCCTAAACATGAAAAATTGGTGTGGAAATCATCTAAAATGGCCACATCAAACTGACCATGGGATGGGACGTCTTGGCCGGCACAAAGAGGCTCTTGGGCAGAAGAAAAAGAAAGATAAAGACAACGAGTCCCATATTTGAAAAGTCGAGTCAGTGAGGATTTGACATCCTGCTTGATATTTCGATGAATCAGCGAGATGTGTGGACCTGGACGTGACAACATTACCTGATTTGGCAGCCATTCACGTGTTCACATACATCTTTTTGACCATTTTTGGGTGGGCCAGAAAATTTCAAGGTACTTCTGTTGCTGGCTTCAGCACGAAAAGTATTAAAGATGATCAAAGAAGTTGAGAGATCTATCGGTCCAAGCAATTACGTTTTTTCTTTCTATTATCTTTTTGTATATTTTACAGTAATGATGGTCGAAAATTCAAGCTAGTAACAGATCATTACAAGTATAAGATCATTGATAAAAAAAAAAATGATCAAGTCTTTAATTCTCTCTTCTGCTAAATCGTAACTGGGTCCTAAACATGCAAAATTGGTGTGGAAAATCATCTAAAATGGGCACGTCAAACTGACCATGGGACATGTCTTGGCCGGCACGAAGAAGTAGAGAGACAATGACTACCATATGTAATAAAGTATACGGATTGTGGTGCTCTTCGAGAAGTCACGTCATCGAGAACTCAAGTCTTGGACGGATGCGCAGTTGCCCTTTGTTTGTTGTTGTTGTTTTTTTTTTTTTTTTTCCGGGGTGGGAGGGGGCGGACCAGCGGAGGTGATGGGGTTCGGCGCGGGTGTGCCCGGAAAATTCGAAAGTGCTTTTTATTGATGGCTTGAGCAAGAAAAGCGTTGGACTGACTATACGATGTATACCCCACAGAGAACGATGGAAACAACTTCTGCCTCAATAACGCTAGTCCTCCATGTCTGCTTAAACTGGTGTCCTCCACATATCAAGCCTTCACATTTCTATCCTCAAGAAAGCATCCCCAGACATATTAGGAAGTAACGGATTATTAGGAGAGTATTTGGCAAAATTCTGATATAAAAAATCAATTTTAATTTTGCTCGCCATATGAGTTTTAAGAATCAAAATGTATTTATTACTGCACAAAATTTTTACTCTTAGGAACAACTTCTCTTCCTAATTTTATTTTATTTAAGCTAAATAATTACTTCTTGTCGCAATAAAGTCAACCTATATAACATCACTAATAAATGAATATAGATAATGTATAATACATAATTAGCCTATTTATTTCATGCTAATGTAATCTTCTATTTATTTCATGGAATATTTGTTTCTTATAAGTTGTTAAGAAAAATGATATTGCTAAAACATTTTCATGTAATACAAACCTAGTGATTTTTTTAATTGTTTCTTTAAAAATTTATTTCTTAATTTTTTGAAAAATCATTTTATTTTTATTTTATTTTCTACTTTCTTTTTTGTTTTCTTCGGTGGCCAAAGATGGTGGGCGGTGGACCACAGCAGTAGACAACGTGATGGACAATGAATGGTGGATGATGGAGGATGGCGTGGTGGCGGACAACAACGAACGGAAGCGTTCGGTGTTGGTTGGTAGCGTACGGTGGTTGACAGCATATGGCAGCGATGTACGACAGTGGTGGAGCTAGGTGGTCAAATGACGAGAGCGGTAGGCAAGCGAGGGGAGTTAGCAAGTCAAGTGTTCTTCCCTGAGGCTTCATTCTTTTCTTTTCTTATTTGGGTCGAGGAACAAATTGAGAGCCTTCAGTTAGCATTCTTACTTTATTAGTCTTGTTTTTTCGAAAGTGATTCTAGAACAAAGAGATAATTTTTTTTTATTCTCATTTATGCTGTAAATCTGTTTGGGGAATAGAATCAGGAATTTGAGAATCAAATAGATTTCTCATCTTGTTTTGTCTTGGAGAACAGAATCAGAGAATCTAAATCTTTATCAAACAAGCTTGTGTGTAAAAAAAAAAACGCAAGACTCAACTAGACAAGCGACTATTGTTTATTGTCCTCTAGACTTCATCATAAGAGTCCCGCATCCGTTACAAAATTTTAAATTTGAGTTACTACGACTGAGTACCACCCGAGACCCTAGAAACTAGCTTGTCAACAAAATATGGCTGTCCCAATTTTCACTTTCATGGCATTAGCACTGATATGGCTGAATGTTGCAGGTTATGAGTTCCGAAGACTCGGGAAAAATGAAGATTTTGAGAGGGCAAAATCAAGGAAACATAAATAAAAGGACAAGCAATGATGTATCGCAATTATCTTAATTCACTCGAGGAAAATAGGAGTCAGTGAGGAAAACTTGCTACAGTTGTAATCACCATAACGTTTATTGGCCAATCCCAAAAGCAAAGGAGATCTCGCTGTCCAAGAAGCAATGACGTTTATTCTTGTCTTAAGGGAATACTCCCTCGTTATGAGGTCAGGAAGGAGCAAAAAAGTACTAAAAATCTACTTTTGATCACTAAGGAAAATGCGATTTCAGAGAAAAAAAAAACCTTCTATATACAATCATTTATGTCGAAAGATACGTCCTCCTATACCTTGTCTGTCAATTTTGTATACGTGATTGCTTTGTGGGGATGGCTAATAACTCAAACCACTAACACACTCTTAAAATAATATAATATCTGGTTTGTTTTCGCAAAAATATAGTGTTTATAAAAATTCTTTTACCAATCAAACCGACCATATTACATCTTGGCCAGCGCCAAGAAGGCTCCTGGAAAAAGGGAAGAGAAAGAAGACGACTTCCAAATCTGACGAAATGTATTGGGGTGCTCTTTTGAAAAGTCAAGTGAATGCGGAAGTGACCTCCACGAGAAGCTTGTGGCTGAGGAAGTCTATCATATCACTGTAGGAGACGTCGATGGTCTGTCTTTCCAGGTCGTTCCATTAATTCGCAGATGCCGGTCTTTCCAAGTTCGTTTACGTGCAAGTTGGTTTCATATAGATGGAAAATTAAGTTAACCCGTTTTCGACGGGTTTTGGGAAGAGTCATTCCAGGTTTTGGTTTGTGTACAGTTGGGAATCACAAGTTTGATTTATAGATTACTGAGTACCAAATATAAATAATTTCATATTTGAGTCACCTCGAACTTTTAATTCACCTTGATCAATGAAGGAAATGGTTGAAAATTCAATGGAGTTGTCTACATCATCTATGTGACCCTTTTCACTCGTGCGGTGGGTGTTGGGTTAGCCTCCTCCTGTCGCAATGGGTGTGGGGGCGTCAGAGTCTGTATGATTAGCCCTCTCTTGTTGTAATGGTGTGGGGCGTCAAAGGTTGTTGCCCCATGGCCAAGTCGAAGGGACTATGGAATTTTTCATCATGCACTTGCATATAAATGAAAGTAAACATTTTGTGTGGTTAGATTGGAACAAGTTTCTCCTAATTGACTTCTATTTTCTCTGAGGCATTAAGATAATCACATCCCTTTATTATGCATATACTTGATTTTGCGTTTTCAAGATCTCCATTTTTTAGTGTCTTCGAAGTTGAAAGGTGCTACTTCGGCCATAAATGCTAATGTCATGAACATTATTTTTGATTGAATTGGTTTCAAATAATCAAATTTGTTAACTCAAAGAACTCAAGAAATCGAACTCACATTGAAACAGTGAATACTAACAAATCTTCATATTGTATATCATCAATAAAAAATTCCGAACCCAACTTGTTTTCAGTTTTGATTGAACTTGGTTTGGAAAAAGCGCGAACTGAATTTTATGAAAATGGGTACAATTGCATCAATAATAAGGTCCGCAATATTTTCGTAGCTAAATTATGGTCATCTCGATGACCAAATATGAAAAAGCAATTTACTTGGAATTTTCTACTATATATGCATTGACCAAGTAAAAAATCAGACTTCAAAATTCTTAAAAAGAGGATCTCATGATAATTTACGTAGAATTTTCCACTAATCCCACAACTGCGTTGGCCTTAATGATTGTGTGCAGGTCAAAGATCACCTCTGCGGTCCAATTGTCTTGAACTTTCCGACTTTTCTTACTCTGAAAGCCAAATTTTCCGAGATGTTCCATTTCGCGGTACCTTCCCAGAGTTGTCCTAACGTAGCAGTCCAGAACAAAAGACTGACTATTCAAAGTCATCGAATCTGAAAATGACTTAAGGGGAAATATCTTCAATTTCATCATGTTAATATCTCGTGTCTGCTCCGACTAGTTTCTTTCTCATATTTCCAATGAGACTGAAAAATAGCACGTTCCGGTTGCCATCCAAGAAAACCTGATGGATCGCATTCTCTCCTTTTGGCTGCTAAACTAGGCGACCCACTTCAGTAGAGAATTTCTACCCCAGGAAGGATCTGGAGCTTTGACTATTCTGCTCCAGGAGGCATCCTCAGGCACGAAAAAAGCGTATGAACGACCGCGCCGTATGTTCATTTCCTCAAACAGGTCCGTGATTCCTGAGGAGAGAAGCAGGAACAAGAATGTTTCAGATTCTTCTCCTTCTAGGATCACTTTTACTTCATGAACAAGCATCACTAGCAGCTTCTTTGGTGAAGGATAATTGCCCCCCAAAGTGTGGGAACATCTCCATTCCCTTCCCCTTTCGGGATTGGAACCGGGTGTTTCCTCGACGAGTGGTACGAGATCATCTGCCAGGAAAGCGGCAACAGCAACTTCCCGGTACTGAACAAGGCCAACTTGACAGTTCTCAACATTTCGCTACCTGATTGGTATGGCAACAAGAACGGCATGATCACGTCAGTCTTCCTATATTCTACTCGTCGAATGCCAGCTGCGGGGGAAATGGAAGCTTCACGCCTGTGAGCTTGGAAGGAAGCCAGCTCGTTTTCTCTGACCTCAAGGAACGCCTTTGTCGCCGTCGGTTGCAACACACGTGCTCTGTTGCAAAATACGCGGTCTGCTATAATAGGATGCGAGTCCCGTTGTGGAGCAAGCAACAGCGTTGTTGGGAACGCGAATTGTTCAGGCAGCGATGGATGCTGCCAAACCACGGTTACTTCAGATCTTCAGGCTTTCAGCGTCGACTTCCAGGCCGATGCTGGAACAGGAGGAAACAATGAATGCAACTATGCCTTCTTGGAGATAGGTCAAAATTTGTGGCTTCGACTACGGACTTCAATGAGTTGAGGGCGAGAGGGCGTTTCGCGGCGGTGCTAGGAATGG
>JAGVVM010013921.1:0-14388 GCA_019149425.1 Psidium friedrichsthalianum
TTCATAAGCTCTCTCTCCCTGTTGGCCATTGTGAATTGTGAACGCTTGTTTTTTTGACAAAATTTACAAATTTCGTTGTTCCTGCGTAGCAGGGATGATTTGGTGAAGGATTTTTGATTGTTGAGGCAGCTGTGATCTGTATCAAGATTTTGTCCCCTGGTTGTGAGCGTTCAGAGAACATAAAGACATATTCTGATGGAATCATTTGATGTGGAGACTTGAGATTTGGTTTGAAATTTTTTAGTAGAAAAATTAGGTTTCACATGGTAGAGTTGCAAAGACCTCAGTACATGAAAGGTAAACGACTCCAGACTACTTCCTTGGGTAGAATCATGTTTCCTTGCGATCACCGTTTGTTTCTCTTTTGGTCATTCCTCTGTCCCATCACTACATCAAATTGGTGGAATAGCTTTCTTGTATTGTAAGTTCTATTCGTCAATCAACAACTGAAGTTCATCGTCGGTATCAAGTAGGTGTTGATAAGCATTGTGCTTGAGCAGCGCCTTTGTACAAAATACTGAATTTGGACACTTAATCATATTGTCCATTTCCATGTTTATATCTCTTCCCATTTTTGTACAAAAAGGTCTCTGCACTGTGGGGAATATGCACAAATAGGGATGACATCGACTATTAGCTTACAATGAAGATACATGATTTATTCTCCATTTCTGCTACACATTTTACATGTATGTTGCACTAGCATAAGCAAACTAAATATTTAAGACGAGACAGACTAGAAATTATCATATCACCCCCAATAGTTCATCTTGTTCATGTAAACCCAATGCAAACAGTTTTTCCCTAATCTTTTGCAGCTGACTTGCAACACCATTGATGCTCATCCGTCTTCCAGGCACTTCATTGGAACAAGCTACTCCAATGTTATATACCATAACCAAACACTCTTGAAATATGCTATCGCTTTCGGAAAGCCAATGATGACACCTGTTTGGGTTGAAACGACTCTCCCTTTCTAGAAGCAGGATGTGATCTGTAATTTCCAATGCTTGTCCAGGCAAAGCTGCCGCAACAAAACTATGGAGAGTGAAATTGTCTCCAAATCTGTCGGCAGTGGGACTCAATCCTGTGAACATCTCTAGTAAGAGGATGCCATAACTGTAGACGTCACCTTCTCTCGAGACCTGGCATCCCATTGCATACTCTGCCATGCATTTAAATCATAGTGCAAATGAAATTGGGTGCACCAATCATAGAAAAGAATGTGGAGCTCATGTCACTAAAATATGAAGAGGAGAGATTACCTGGTGGAGCATAGCCAATTGTCCCTCTTAGACCCACAGAGCTCATCTGATTAGCTATAGTATCAAGGGACGAACCAAGGACAAACTTCGCCATTCCAAAGTCGCCCACATGTGCGACCATCTGCGCATCTAAGAGGACATTGCTTGGCTTTAAATCACAATGAATAATGGGAATGTGACACTGGTGATGAAGATAATCAAGTGCAAAAGCAACATCAATAGCAATGTTTATTCTCTGAATGAAATTCACTTTTCTTGGAGGCTCATTTCCAAGAGAGGGCGTTGCTTTTCGGTGTAACCACTGTTCTAGGCTTCCATTGTCCATGAAGTCATATACTATGGCCTTAAAATCATTTCCTTGATAATCAACACTAGAGCAAACTGTCATTATCTTCAAAAGATTTCGATGTCTGATGTTTTTAGCACCTCACACTCAACTATGAAGCTCTTCAGAGCACCGCGACCCATTAAATGAAGCACCTTCACTGCAATGGCAGTCCCATTGTCTTCAAGTATCCCCTTGTAAACAGAACCAAAGCTTCCAACACCGACTAGATTGGTTGAAGAAAAACCATTGGTTGCTTTTAGGAGTGTTCCATAAGATACGTTCGGACATAAAACAGCAACAGAACTTGAAACCGGTTCTTGTACTCGCCTCTTGCACCAGTAGAGATATAGAATAGCAAGAACCAGAGCACTTCCAAGAAGGCCACAAATAACAACAGCGGACAATCTCAATACATGGACTTCCCCACTCTTGGAGGTACTGGAGACGCATTTAGGAAGTTGAAATTTGGGCAATCCACCGCAAAGCTTAGCATTCCCAATAATAGAAATAGTGGTAGCATTCTCAAAGACTCCTCCACGTGGCAGCTTGCCTTCGAAATTATTGTAAGACAAATTCAATACCTTCAAAGAACGAAATGCCTCCAAGAACTGTGGAATCTCCCCGGAAAAATTGTTGCGTGAAAGATCTAGTTCTTCAATGCCTCTTAACGATTTGATCGTTAGAGGAATGGAACCATGGAAGGAATTGCCCCCCATCCGCAATGATACCAATGCAGCACAATCACCTAATCTGTTTGGAATTTCACCTCCTAACATATTTTCGGAGATGTCCAATGTGGTCAAAAATCTCAAGTTGCCTACTTCCATGGGTAAAGCTCCCGTCAAATGGTTATGAGACAAGTCCAAAAGGAAGGTCTGTGATGAAACACCCATGATTTTTGGGGGTATGGTACCGCTGAGATTGTTACTAGAAAGGTTGAGCACATTCAAAAATTGGCAGTTAAACAGTTCTGAAGGGATTTGATTTGAAAGTTGTTCCCGCCCAATTCTAGCCCAATCAAACTGGTTAGATTTCCTAGAGAAGATGGAATTGGTCCTTCCAGGTAGTTATCACCTAATAGCAGAACGGACAAATAGCGTAGATTCCCCAAATTTGAGGAGAGAACACCTGAAAACTTGTTTCTTGACAGATCTAGTGATTCCAGGTTCACAAGATTTTCAATCTGTCCAGGAATTTCTCCATATAGTAGATTACCATCGGCACCAAATCCTGTGAGGGTGGTGGACATATTAGCTATGCATTTCGGCAGCACTCCGCCGAAGTTGTTGTCACTGGTGAACAATACCTCTAACTTCGTGGCGTTTGTCAGAGAGCAAACGAAATTCAAGTCTTGGGGCTTTCCATATCCGAGCTGATTTTCGAAATTGGTAAAAAATTGAAGCTCGTGCAGATTTTCCAAAGAAGGCACTTTACCTGAAAGTTTGTTCCTTGCAAGTTGAAGTGTCTCTAGCTTTGTGCAGTTTGATATTGACGGAGGAACCTGTCCCTCAAATTGGTTCGTGAAAATGCTAAAAAACTGAAGATTTGGAAGTGTAAAGCCTATGTCTGCGGGAAGACGCCCTCGGATTTGGTTGACTCCTATATCGAAGTTAGTTAAAGAAGACATATTCAGAACTCCAGTTGGAATTGAACCGGACAGTTTGTTTGCGCCCACAGAAAAGTGTTGTAATTTCGGCAGGTGGCCTAGGGCTGCAGGAATGCTCCCATCCAAGTTGTTTTGGATAAGAAAAACCCCCTCTAGAGAAGATAAATTCCCAATGGAGGAAGGCACGCTCCCAATTAGATTATTTGCAGCCAAAGAAAACACCCGTAAATTGGATAATGAACCAATTTGTGTAGGAATCTTCCCGGTTAGTTGGTTGAACCTAAGAACGAGGGTGACAAGATTAGAGCAAGCTGTTATGTTTTCGGGAATCTCACCGACCAATGAATTGTTCCCCAATTGTAAGATTCGTAGGCGTCTCAACCGGGTGATTTGCAAAGGGATTTCATCATTGAAACTATTGTTTATGAGCCACAATTCTCTCAAGAAGCTGAGGTTCCCAATATGAGGAGAGATTGGCCCAGATAGTTTCTGCGAACGCAAATCTAGTACCGTGACCCTTTGGTGCTTGCGACCGCATGTGACACCATACCACTGGCAGAACCCCACACTATCATTCCATGAGCCAAGCACGCGGAGCGGATCCCCGGTTATTCCAGCCTTAAATGCGAGCAGAGAGAGTTTGTCGGTTTCATTTGTGGTAGAGGAGACTTGGGTAAAGCAGCATAACGCAAGCACGAACCCAACGAGGAAGTGGCATGATTGAAACTCTGCAAAGCTAATGCTTCGAGGTTCCATAACTTGAAAACTGAGAAGAAAGAAGAGAAATTGGTATGTGCTAACTAAGTTGGACGCGAAGAGATTTATAAATTATAAGGCGGTGGCCCATTTTGAGGCGGCCGCTAGTGAAGGAGACCTGTCAACCATCAATCATGGACTTATTTAAAGCATTGGTAGCCACATATCCTTCCTTGTTTAAAGCATCAGTAACCACGTCCACAGGATGTGCCTACAAATGCTCTTGGCGGGAACGTCACTCGTTGATTTCTGTGGAATATGCATGCCTCTAAACCAAACATGACGTTAGTGCGTAGCGGGACGTAGGCGTAATTCGTGTACTATGTCGTGAGCATTACAAGTTCAAAACGTAGTATTTTTTTTTTTTAATAATTGAGGTGTCTGCGCAGCTAGCGAACTTACCCTCAAACTAGCGGTGAAGCACGACTAGTCCTCGGGAGGGCCCGCATACCTCTCAACCACGGGCTCCCGGTTAAGTAACTAGCGTCGAGAAGTTTTGAACCTAGACCTTTCGTGAAAGGAACTAAGTGCAAACCAATTCGGCCACCAGATGATGGGTAAAAAATGTAGTATTTTGTATCTAGTTCTTCGAATAAACCGGTTATGATGGAGTCACGGCGAATTGAAAAGGGACAAAAGAACAAGTGAAGGGGGCGTGGATGGTGACGCCTTGGGGTCGTTTTATTACAAGTCCAGTGGATAAGCGGATACGAAAAGGAGAGACGTGCTGAGAATGATTCAAGAACCAAAACAAGAGTAATCATTCGCGGAATGCGAAGGTATCGACCATCGATCACGACCCGTAGACTCTGCAGAAGGATTTGTAACATTTTTCCATTCATCAATGTCTTTTTTATTATTTTTATTATTTTTTAAATGTTAAAATTAAGCGCACAAACACAACAGGATATAAAGTAAATACGAGAAAGAGAAATTGAGACACATAATTTATTCTGGTTCATCCTTAAACTAAGGCATAGCATCTTTCACTTCTCTATTAATCTGTTGCAACTCTCAATTGCAAAAAAAAAAAAAAAAAAGAATATGTATAGGCGGCACATTAGTTATTCATAAGCATAAGCCCAAACTATCAATAAAGTACGGACTTAAACTATAAAAGTTCTCCCATGGTCGCAGGATCCTTCGTGGTTCCGATGTGGCCATACACCACACAGGTCCTTTGGCTTGTGCCTATCCATGTCCGTGTGTTCAGGGATGGATGATGGACGCATCTAGATGGTTTTCTAGCTGTTGACTCGAAGTCAACCAACGCCAACAAAGTCCCCCACTTTGGAAAATAAGCTGGAAGACCATGATCAAGCGCATCTGTATGTCCTAAAAGTCTCCCTCAAAGTCTTGACGACTATCACTTGACTAACGACAGCTTAATCAGTTTAGAATCATTTCACAGTTGATTGATAAACCTGGTCATCGGTTAGAGACAACATTGTAAGGCATGTATGTATCAGCAGTAACTAGTTGTATTTTAATGTGACTAGTAACTTTCTAACAGGAAAGCTGGCTTTCGACCTATTTATAGTTGATAATTTTTTAATTAATAACCTTTGTATGAAAATTAGGTAAGTAATTATGCTAAGCGGCGAACTCAAAGTGTTGCTCTGGCAAGAAAGATTTATACCAAGTCCATCTTTCAATGTAGTAACTCTTCAACAATGTAAAAACTGCTAATATGTGGCCTCTAACCTAAAAAAACACTTATTCTTCAACGGAATAAATACGACATCAGATGACAACACCCATTATTCACTTTACTCCCTAATTTATTCACATTATCAAACTATAATAATATCCATGCCCGAAACTGTCATTATGCATCAATATATGATTTTATTTTTTTGTCGGTTACATCTATCTATGTTCAGCTGTAAGAATTTTCGTCTATCTTAGAAAAAAAAAAAAGTTAACATGCAACAAAATGCACTGACAAAAATTACAGTACTGAATATTCATTCAAGTGACAACCACAAATGAGTTTGCACTATCCGTTATATTAAATGATTAGTTCCTATTGTAAAACACTTAATAATTTTGTTCACGTACTAAAATAACAAGTCCGTAGTCCCGAAAAATAAGGAAAAAATGCATAAGAATCTATAAAAGATATTATTCCGCTTTTGCAACATTATATCTATTGTATTACGCCAAAAATCTTATTGAGGCTCGCTCTTTCTATTCTTTGTCCCGGACTGCATAATCTGTAATCCTTTAAATTTTATGTTGACGAGAGATTTGCATCATGAGATGGTTAGACTATGTGCTGGCACATTTGTTGTCAACTATCTTCGTTCGTACATGCAAAATAAAAATTTTTTTAAGACAAACCTGAATGCGAAGTAGACGACAAACTCAATTGAAGATGAAGATCTGAGCCTAACGAATTCACGTTGTGTCCTTAAGACAAATTAGTCCCCTCAACCGGTACCAAAGTTTTTGGACAATTGCCTCTCAGGATAGAACGGATCGCATTTCTCTTTGAAGCGGTACTCCTTAAAGAGAAAACGTCGAACGCAACTTTGGGAGGAAATTGCATAGAGATGAATGAAGATGATTTTTTGGAAAAGGTAGAAGGTGTGTCATCAGTTTTTTGGAAAAGGAAAAATTGAATGTAATATATGTCACGGGCCGAAGAGTCACCAAGTCAAAAAAACTCGCTCGTGTTTGGTTAAAAAATGAATAAAACTGGTGGAATAAATGGCCGAGTTCCAAAAGATAAATTTGGACCCAACCCGGGCCTGCCCTATCCAACCTGGTCGGACGAGCAGGCGGCAGAGCCGGCACGCCCGCGCGTGTGGGCTGATCCGGCTTTGTATAGGTCCTCTCTCCTCCACAAAAGTGGGGGTGCTCTTTGGAGCCCAACCCATTAGAGAGACTCCTCTATTAAATCAATTCCGTCTTCTCTTCCATCATATATGGAACTAACTTCTACCCACAATTCTCATTCACTTTTGTTTTGCCAACATATGTGTTTGTTTTTGGCCATGAATACCGCCTGTTTTCATGAGTGCATTTGAGAAAAGGCAAAATGCGTGTCATCAATTTTTTGGAAAGGGAAAAACCAAATGTAATATATGTCACGGGCCGAAGAGTCACCAAGTCGAAAAGACTCGTTCAGTGTTTAGTTAATAAATGAATAGTCATGAACCGAATCAATGCCTTCGTTCGGTATTCGGTTATTGACGAACCTGAACCGATGGAAATTATGAACATACATATATGTTCGAAAAAGAAAAGTATTTTAGAATAAAAAAACATTTCTATTCGGACACTAGTTCATAGTGTCCATTCGAAAAATAAAACTGATGGAATAAATGGGCCGAGTTCCAAAAGATAAGTTTGGACCTAGACCCAGGCCCGGTCTGATCCGATCCGAGCCGAGTCGGTTGGACGGGCAGCAGCAGTGGTGGCGCATGCGCATGTGGATCGATCCAGTTTGTGTAGGTCCTCTCTCCTCCACAAAAGTAGGGTGCGCCTTAGGGTATAACCCATTAGAGAGACTCCTCTATTTAAACCCATTTCTATCTTCTCTTCTATCCTATGGGGACTAACTTCTACCCACAATTCTCATCACTTACTTTCTTTTTGAACATATATAGCTATTTTTGGCCATGAACACCGCCTAGCTTCATGAGTGCTTTCAGGAATTTGGCCTTCAAATTCTCCTTAAAAGCAGCCCTCACTTCATACTCACATAGGTGATTTCTGATCGTGTGGCATTTCACATACCCAAATTAGAATCATTAAAAGCTTACGCTTAACTTTCACATGTCAGTACTGTCTTTAACAGGAATGAATAAGAGTTGACAGTATTCTACTTAGTCTGGATAACTTAGTTGTCCCTTTGAACCTAGATCTTGGGATCTTCAGTCAACTAGGTAAGGTTTCTGCTATGACGACTTACTTCATAGGCCTTAGACTCATTCCCCTTGATGTTTTCACAACCATATCTCTAGTTAGGCCTTTTGTTAATAAATTCGTAATATTATCTTTTGACTTCATATAATCAATCGTGATAATTCCACTAGAGAGTAGCTGTCTCACAGTATCGTGTCTTCGACATATATGTCGGGACTTTCCGTTATACATAACATTCCTTGCCCTTCTTATTGCCGCTTGACTATCACAATGAATACATAAGCTGGCACTGGTTTAGGCCAATTAGGAATGCCTTCTAAGAAATTTCGAAGCCACTCTGCTTCTTCACTAACCTTATCCAAAGAAATAAATTCTGCTTTCCATAGTAGACCTTGCAATTCAGGTTTATTTGGATGATTTCCAGGACATTACTCCCTCACCAAGTGTAAACACATATCCACTTGTGGATGTTGTGTCTCTTGTGCCGGTTATCCATTTTGCATCACAGTATCCTTCCAGTACCACTGGATATTCTGTGTAATGCAAAGCATAATTTTGAGTATGTTTTAAATAGCCCAACATACGTTTCATTGCTTTCTAATGATTTCATTTGGACTAATAATAAATTGACTTAACTTGTTTTACAACACAAGCTATGTCCGGCCTAATATAGTTCATGACATATATTAAACTGCCTATTCTATGCTCATTGGTAAAATCGCAACAACCTTTTTCCATTCATCACTATCTCTTTTTCCATGTAAGCACATTGACAACACTAACAGGTCCTCATTTGTGAACAATAGACACCATACAGTAGGGTTAGTAGTTTCAAGATCAGTCTAGTAGAGATGAGCAATTTCAAAGTCGATCCAAGTTCCACCTTGAACCTAGTCGTTGGAAGCGATTCTATAATTTTTGAAACTTGGAACGTACCTACATACCTTGAAACTTGGGTTCCATGGTTAGTTCAAAGTTGATCCAAGTTTTATATGTATTATTAATTGAATGATTATAGTAAATCATCACTTCTAATAACACTATATGCCGTTATAATCCACTGACAAAACTCATAGTTTAGACACATGGATAATTTGATAAATTAACAAAGTGAAAGTTTTAGTCGTGAATATTATCGGAAAGGAAGCTTAGACTAGTGTCTCAAGAATACATACTCATCATTAGACCCATGGAATATGGCAGGATTGTGTGAAAACACAGGACAAAATAAGTATAAAGACTTGTTCTAGGTTTCAAGTTGCACATTAGAATCTATTCCTCAATATTTAGATCCTAGAATAGATCCTGCGTATTCTAAAACCTGAAACCGATCAATAATTCTCGATTTTATCTTGCACCATGCTCACCTTACTGCACAGCTGTTACTCTCACCTGATCAACAAATAGTTCTCCTGAAGGTGGAAAGAAGCTGCTCCGAAACAATGGGTCCATTAGAATGAAGAGAAACAAGAAAAGGAACTGGATGACTGAAGTCAACCGATGCCCACGAAGTCCTAAAATGCCCCACTTTGGAAAAGAAAGTGGAAGACTGATGATCCAACGTGATATCTGCGATGGATGATGGACTGGACATATCTTGAGGACTTTCCAGCCGTTGACTAGAAGTCAACCGATGTTCCCACAGTCATAAAGTAACCCCACTTTGCAAAATATAGTGGAAGACTGATGATCAAGCGTGATTCGTTAGTGGGCCATTGTCATTAACGATTATCGCTTGACTAACAACAGCTTAATCAGTCAGAATCATCTCACAGTTGATGGATAAGCTTGATCATCAGTTAGGGACAATTTTGTAAATATATATTTCCTTTGCTTCTCATCCTGTGAAACCCCAACATAAGCTATATGTATTGCCGGCTCTGAATGGCTCATAATTACCATCTTAATTCATTCCTTTTTCTCTTGTGTTATCTCATTTGTACTTTGTCGTGACCTAAATTTTGGATTGCTAAGCTAATTATTTCATCAACTTAGTTTAAACTCTCCCAAAACCTTCAACTAGAAACTCAAAAGCGTTTTTTAACCATATATAGAAAGTCTCAATGGATGTCAGGAAGGTCTCCTAAAGCCTCCCGAAAAACACCCCACTCATGGATCAGGGTAGAGGCTTGAACTATGAAAGTGCTTAGAACTTGAGCCAAAAACTGAGTTAATACATGGCTGGTTCATGGCTGGTCAATGTGTATCGTGCGTGAAGGCCACTTTGAGAGGATAGTTCGATGTGTGTAGTTGATCATTGTCCATGATTTTTTTTGCATTTGAAATTACATGTTACATAATTTTATTTTGATCAAATGGATTTTCCCTTATGTCGCTCACGTGATAAATATTGGGCTTGGATTTGGGCATGCAACCTATTTGCTTGACCTGGGTTCAAACCCAGTTTTGCAAAAATAGATCGGACCCATGACTTTGAGGCTATCTTGATTGTGTGTGTGTGTGTGTATATATTGTGTGTGTGTGCGTGTGTTTTTTTTTGGATATGATTGCTAGTTAATATTATTCCCTATAGTATAACTTGGACGCTTGACTTCAATTTTATTTTGTCTACGAATTAAGATTGAGGATCATGAACATGCCAGACGCTCGACGAAATCCCCAAACCAATTTTCAGTCATGAAACAACTAAATCGATCTTGGTTTTTGTGATATTCATAGTCTGATTTGGTCTGCGTGCATGTGAATCAAGCACAAATCCGTTTAGTAAATAATAAATGAGAAAAAAAAAATTCAAAATTAAAAAAGAAAATTAGAAATGTGTAGGAAAATACCTTTACTTGCATATTTTGTCTAAGTATGCTTTCGTATGCTTGATGAATGATTGCTTCCTATGCCTAATTTGCATGACTTAGTTAGACTTTGCATGACTTAAAAAAGAAAATTAGAAATGTGAGTATTGAATGAATGATTAGGCTCTCGTCACATGTTGATTGGTGGGTAGATTAGTATGGCGATTAGAGTTCAATTACGAGGTCGACAATGCTCGTCTATTGTCTTGTGCATGCAAGTGGAGACTAACTGTGGTTAACTTTAATTAACGAATCTTTAGATGATTTGGAAGGTGGTTGGGTTAATCGAATTGCATAAGTTAGATCAGTGCCTTTAATCGATTTCTCGTTTTGATTTATTGAACCTTGCTAATAAACTTTGCTGATCACTTGCTTTGAGTGAGTGTGTGTTGAATTGCTTGAATGGATGAAACCCGCACCTGTGAGTGGTAGTGGAACGCGGTGACCAAGGAGGAGGTGACCGAGATTGTCCACGATTGGTAGCCAGAGATCTAGATGTTGATGGCAGTCCATGGAGTAGGCGCCGAATTTTGAAGAATGGTGGACAAGCTAGTGGCGACTCTAGTCAATTATTTAGGTTGGTAAAGAACATAAATCGAAATCCAACGTTGCGATAGTATGAGCTTAGGAGAGCACACGCCAAAATGGATTGGCCATTTTGTTCGATACCCCTAAACCTATTCTCTTTTTGGGCAGTGCCGGAAAATTAGGTCACAACACTTGTTTTTCGCCAATACAAATTACCGTTTCTCTAAGGACAACTCACTTCTCTCGTATGTTCTACAAATAGGTTTGCCGCCCGTACTAACACTTAGGATCCGCACTTAAAGACTATTGCCAAACTTCCAAAAGGGATGGACTCGAAAATCTCAAGTACAATTTCCAATTTGTCTTGTCTCTTGCACTTGTGAACGTGCGATCTTCTGTCCGATTTTTCTCCTATTTATAAGCCTCCAAATAGCAACGTCGCACTTGAATATGTTAGTCCATTATATCCATCCGCATGTAATAAAGAAACCTCGTTGAAAATCCTTGTAAAACATGTGTAGAAACTTTCCTCTGTTTTGACCGTTAATTAGATTATGTATTGTGCGGGCTGCCTTTGACGAAGCATAAAACTACTTAAAAGTGTACATTGCATTATAGAAAAAGAAAAAGAAAAACGAAATTATCACTCTCCGAATTAGATGAAGCTAACTTTTTCATTTTTGCAGAGTCATGAGTCCCGTAAGTAAAATTTAGAAAGCTCATTTGAAGCAGGAAGCCATTTTGTTTCACTCTTTAACTGAAAAAATAGATATTTTTTTCTCCTTTGAACTCATCAAACATATTTTTCTTTTTTCGGCTTCATCATCAAACATTTTGGACCCGGGCTTGAAATAGAAAGATAAGACCACCCCGAAATGCGGCTACGGGGTTTTCCGGCCATCGATTCTGATTTGCACCGCGCGGCCGTAATAAGCCCAATCCAATCCATGAATTCTTACTTTTGTTTGGTCATGTTTGACTTTTCTGCGGATTCGAGAAAACTCAAGGTCAAACCATACCATGTGTCGTCCCCATGATGCTTGGATTCGACCCCTAATATCGATTCTTACATAATATCAGTGTTCCGGAAGCGACCATGCAGGGGCACGGAAGCTTGGATGGGCGTTACGTGAGAGACTTTGTTTTCTTCCATTCTATTCAAGAAACCCCACAAGAAGAAAACTGCTTCTTCCCTCCATTGCTAAGCCCATAACCCTTCCGGGCGCCCTCTCGGAGCTCCTCTTCGACGACCCATCTCCTCATTTTCTCTCTTCCCACACCTCGAGTTGTTCCATTGGCCCTTGGCATTTCTCGCCCTCTGAGTTTTTCGATCTTCGCGTGAAGGCGGTCTCTGATCGAACCCGGATTCCACCACCCACTTCGCGTTTCTTGCAAATTCTGGAGCTTCCAAATTCTCTAAGGACCGTTGTGCCTCCATTCTTGTTGACCTGTAAGTCGGTGGTGGATCGATCGGGACACGCAATCAATAAGAGAAGGTGGTCAGAAAAACTGTTAGACAATATGACTCGGGTATCTAATAAGTTCTCCGTACTATTAGATTGTTCGCTCAATATTATTTCTAAATGGAATTGGAGACCAAACTGAAATTTTGTCGAGGTTGAATCTACTTTTTTATTTTCTTTTCTCTTTCTTTATTGTAATTCTATTTATTATATCATATTGAATTCTATCTTATCTAAAAAAAAATGGAACCAGCATAGATTAAGCCTGCTTCGAGCTATCAGCAGCTTCGGAGCTGTGATCAGACGCGATGTTTGGAATGCATTACTGGTGTGAAAGCCCCTTCTATCCATAGACTGTCTAATACCTCCAGATTCTTTAGGCGGGCAGGGGGAACTTGCATAGCCGTGACGCTGTGCAAACAAGGCAGTTTCTGGATTGTGGAGATGGCGAAGGAGGAGGCGATTGTCCAGAGTCTCTGAGAGAGACGTTTTCTGGGGTGCTACTAATTGTACATTTGAACTTGTCCTTTTATGTTTGATTTTTGTGCTTAAATTTGTCACATTTCGATGACTCTGGTCTGGGGCAATATAACTTAGTATGTTGTCCTGATGCATAAGCTTGTTTGTGCTTGCATTCATGCTTTCATTGTTTTGTCTTTATTTCAGTAAAGGATTGTTAGTTGCAATGGTTTGTTTGGAGAATGCAGCGATATGGATGATGATGTTAAACAAGCCTCATGTTTATTTGTCTAAGACCGAACTTTCTGTGTTGATTTTATCTTCTTCTTTTTTTTAGTGTTGCTTGCATGGTTTACTATTTGGAATTTCATTAATGTTTATCTCTACTATTGTGAATGGTCAATGTGTGAATCTGCGGGTGTTATTCATTGCACTCATAACCTCTCTCTCCTTTTCGTCATTGTTATAGTGTGATACGTTTGTTTTTTTTGACAAAAATTACAAATTTCGGTATTTCCTCTGCTTAGCGGGTATTCTCCGGTGCAGTTATTTGATGTTGTTGCAGCTGTTGATGGTAGATACTAAAGAGTTATCATGATGGATCTTGATGCCGAGTTTGAGATTGGTTTCAATTTTGACGTAGGAAGTGATATTTGGAAAGCTTTTCCAAAAGGATTGTTTGATATTTTGGAAAAATGAATTGTCTCCATTACATAGGATCAATGTCATTTACATAGGGAGAACTCCTTTATCCCAAAAATCAAGGAAATAAACGCACATAATCACACCATAAAACGGATAGTGAGAATCAAATTAAACAGAAAGAAAATAATACAAACGCTTCATTTATCCCGAAAATCAAGGAAATGCGTGATTTTGGCGATGAAAAGATTGCAGCCCGACAAATGTCGCGATACGCATTTCAAGAGTCTATTTATGGTAATGAGACTGCCCTGACTTCTAGTGATCGCATTTTTTCTAAGAACTTGTGCGCCAGCTATTCAACATCAATCTTCTCCTCTTCAGAAGAACTCGTCCTCGAGTTATGATTAGGATATAGGAATATCATGGGAGTGATATTCAAACAAATTAGCCACATTAAATGTCGAGGAGATTGAAAGGTCAGCTAGTAGGTCAATGCGTAAGCATTATCATTGATCTTGCGAAGAATGCGATATGGACCCACCTTTCATCGCTTCAACTTATTGTAAGTGCCAACAGGAAACGTTCCTTGCGTAGATGGACCATTACTGCATCGCTTTCTTCAAAAGCTTGGAAACGGCCGCCCTTTGTCAACATT
>JAGVVM010013922.1:0-13977 GCA_019149425.1 Psidium friedrichsthalianum
ATATTAGCTTAAGAGTTCTTCATTTTCCCCTTGTTGTGGTTTACCACCAATCTATATCATAAAATCACGAGACATTTGTCAATAAATTCTCATATTTATTGAACAGTGTCGTTTAAAAATGATGAGGATTTTTCCAGGAAAAAAAAGGTCTGTTTGGAATTACTGACTTGTTTCTTTCCACTTCAACTTAAGCAATTTTTTGTTTGACCTTTGACATTTAAGAATAAAATCATTTAATAATCAAAACATTACGAAAAAGTATGTAGAGAATCTCCTTGTCGACGTTTATATGTTATGAAAGTTCCAAATTTTTTGAGTTATATAAGGGTGAAAGTGTGAGAGCACCACAAAATCTAGATTCAGCAAAAATTTAAAAATCAAACAATACACGCCTTCTCTTGTAAATTTTGCAACTTGCACATTTTGATTTTTTTTTTTTTTGACTCGAGTAATCTAATTGTTCAAAACCTATTCTAACATAGATGTATTGATCTTTAGAGTCATATAGTTCATTCGTAATATATGAGTAAGGGAAAGGCCTATTGCTATTATTATTTTTTGCATCTTCCCAAGTACTAACTACGTATTTTCCTGTTTTCATAAAAAGGTAAAACATAATTTTTTTTTTATTATCGTATTACAGTGCCATCTATCTCCCTTTATCTATGTGAATCTATCATGACAAGTTATTTTCTAAGTGTTACCTCTTAGCATGCCACCTAGAACGTAGATCAGTACAAATACGCTCTTCTCATTACAAGAGAAGGTTTTGGTACTCCCCACAAAAGCAGCAAAACACATATGTACTGATTTATTGTCCTCACCTTCATAGTTTGTCATTTTATTGTAGTTTATCTGTATTTAAGGAATACTAATTAGTTGCTTTATACTTTGATAAATTTTTGTTGTGTGTACCTTTTACAACTAATGATTCATTACAAGAACGTTATATTTAGGGTTAATACTACGAAAAATCCCAAATTGATACACTTTTGTGTTAAATTTACCCTAAACGAAATTCTAACCATAAAAAAACCTCAAACTAATACACTTGTGCGATAAATTTACTCTAAAATAATTTTTTGACCACGAAAAATATTAATTGATATACCTATGACAAATGGAGGGTAAAAACCCTAAACTGATACACCCGTCAACTGTCATGTGTTATCTAACTCATCAATTTGACGATAAAATTTAGCCAAAACTAATTGAGGGTAAATTTATCACCGGTATACTAGTTTGGGATTTTCGTGATATTAACCCTTGTTTTCAAGCTAAAATGTTTCACTCTCCATTTTGATCATAATGTTGTATGACAACTGCGTAAAGCCCGGCTATGTCCACTCAATATATATCTAAAAGCTCTTCTCAAAGGTTTACCTCTAAGGTTGACAAAGGCTCTAGCTAACTAGAAATGCCTCTCCTAATTGCAAGTTGCATTATCTGCAAAGAATGCTGCTACTTAGGTACTGAAAAAATTGTTCAAATTTTTTTTAACGTATTGCATTTTATCAATTCAATCATAAATCTTTTAATTTTGTCAATTGAGTCCTAAAACTTTTCACGTTTTTCCAATTGAATCAATTTGGCCAATCTTGATCAAAAATCGCTAACATGAACGGCAACAATCCTACATGGAATAGCCGAACACTGGCATGGATAATTTTTAATAATATTTCAATTTTTTGTGGATTACTTTTTTATTGGCTAGTGAGGTGACCCTTGCTTGAGGCTGGCCATCTCCTCATCAATGACCGGCCAACGAAAAAATGTGAAAAAAAAAAAAGTCAAGAAGGAAATCATAAGAAAACAATAAATAAATAAATATCAAATCCCAAAAAAATATTAGTAAAAATTAACCACATCAGCGCCAGCCGTGCCACATAAGACGTTGATTTTAGGTCAAAATTGGCTGGACATACTCAATTGAAAAAAACTTGAAAATATTTAGGATCGAATTGGCAAAAGTATAATAGGTTTAGGATTTTTTGGACAATTTTTTTAGGTGCCATGTAAGCAAATATTTTGTTGATTGTATGGGTTGCTCCATACAATTAAGTTGAATCGATTAAAGAAGTGTTAATTGCATGTTGATTGCATTAAATGAGTATTAATGTCGAAGGAGAAACGTTAGGGATTCATTCATTTTTTTCATTTACTTGGTTTTAATATACTTTTTATTCAATTTTATGACTCACGCAATTTGACTTTAATTTAACTCAGAATAACAACGGTCTTATAACGCGTATGATATTGACCTATAAGTTGGCACATGATTATGTTCAAGAGCTAAACTTAAACTGAATTTTCCCATGTAGAAAATAAAAATTCTAATGGAAAAAAATTGTTCTAAACCTTTTCTGCCCATGTACTAAAAAACTCCATTTAAAAATAGAAAAGAAAACAAAGAATTAAAAACACCATTTCGCCTCGCTCTTAAATTTCACATTTGGCATCATTTTCTGACTACTCTAATATTGTAATGCAATTTAGTTTTAAAACGAAAAATGTTTAATTGGTTAGAGAAAAATGACAAATGGTAAAATAAATAATTTTTTGTAATGAACGGTAAAAGAAATAAGTTAGTTACCCCTTTTTTCATTAAAAAGTACAATCGATGAAATTCCTTAATTGTCCCTATAGGGCAACGATCAATTTCACCTTCTTCCGTTTTTATTTGTCTAAATTTTTGGATTGATTAAATCATTGAGAGAATGACAAATTATTTATCTAGTGCTTTCTTTTTACAGTAAAAAAATCATATAAGATGGACACAAGAAAACAATGCTGAGTATTTTATTCGCTATGCCCAATTAATGTTAGAAATTAATTTTACTTTATTATGACAATTAGAACTCATAGGGTAGAAAATCAATTTATGGATGACTACGTAAAGAAATGAAATAACATTGCATCCACATGGAGCATGCGTGAAAAACAAGTAATTCTTTATGTTAAATCTTTTTAATATGGATAACAAACAGCCACGAATCAGACATATATTAAAACCTAATTTTTTTTAATAACAAACAGCCACGAATCAGGCATATATTAAAACCTAATTTTTTTTAATAACATCGATTTTTCATTAACTATTAAACACCTCAGTTGACGCAAGAAAAAGAACGGGTAAATTTTCTAGACTCCCTTGCCTCTGCTGTCCCGCGTGGCTTGAACGCATGACAGATATTCTTTGTGAGCGACTCGTTAAAATGAACAAATGGTAAGGAACTACTGTCGAATTTCATTAAACTGAGTGTTCATAGTGTGGTCGTAGGAACCTCAACTGTTTCATTAAATCATTAATATATTATGCACCTTTTTAACTGGAAAATTTACGAATGATGTTCTAAATTTATTGCACGGATATCAATTCCGTTATGAACCTTTTAATTTGACTGATTTAGTCTTAAATATTTTTACGATTTGTTAATGTCATTCTTTCGACTAACGTTGGCCGAAAGGACTATGCTGACTGCTCGTCGAAAGGTTTAACATTAAATTGGCCAATTGAAAGATTTGAACTGAATTGATATTTGTACAATAAATTTATTGTTATCAAATACATGAATGAATATTCATTATATTCATGTACCTATTACGGTACATTTATGTTCTACATTCTAAGTACATCTCCCTATTCAATGGATGTTCATCTCCTTATCCAATGTATGTATTTATTCAATACATTGATATTAATGATAAGTGCGTCATTGTTCTCCTATAAATAGGAGCTTAGTTTTGGTCATTGTAAGAAGCAAGAAACGAGTTGAAATAAAATTGTCTCCTTTGATTTTCTTCACTCTCTTTGGTGTTCATCTGCTTTACTCTCTTTATTCTCTCTGTTATATACTTGCAACGTGATATTTTACAACATGTTATCAGCACGAAGATCTACCAACTAGGTAAATAATTTTTGCAACGATTATGGCAAATATTGAAAAGCCCAAATTCCACATCCTGGAAGTGAGTGGAAATAATTATTTGTCATGGTACCTTGACATGGAAATGCACCTCCAAGGGCAAGATCTTGAAAATGCAATTACAGAAGACGGAACCTCAAATGCAAAAGATAATGCAAATGCATTGATTTTTATTCATCGTCATTTGCATGAGAGCCTGCAGACTCAATATTTAACCATTCGAGACCCTTGGCCCCTATGGAAGAGGTTGAAGGATAGGTATGATCATACCAAAACTATTATCCTCCCTTAAGCACAGTATGACTAACAGAATCTCAGGCTGCAAGATTTTAAATCAGTGTCTGATTATAACTCCGCTTTATTTGATATTGTTTCTTAGCTTGAGCTATGTGGTGTCAAGCTCACTGATGTGGAATTGTTAGAGAAAACTTTCTCCACCTTCCATGCTTCGAATATTGTATTGCAACAGCAATATCGGCAGCGTTAATTTGTCACATATTCTGAATTAATTTTTGTGCTCCTCACTGCTGAGCAAACTAATGAATTGCTGCTTAAAAATCATGATCTTAGACCTGCTGGCTCAAAGGCATTGCCTGAAGCACATGCTAACTTTGAGAAAATTCTGGCCACTTTAAGGGCTATAAACGCAAGCAAGAACATATTCCTCGAAGGGGTGGCAGGAAATTTAACCGCATGAGGAAATCTAACTTTGGCCCGAATCATGACAAAGAAAAGAAGCCAAAAAAGGTGACTAATGAAAGTATTTGCCATCGTTGTGGCATGGTTGGGCACTAGTCACGTACTTGTCGTACGCCGAAACACTTTGTTGATCTATACCAGGCATCTTTAAAAAATACGGGCAAGCGTGATGAATCTCACGCCATTGAAATTAATCCTACTGCCATAACCAATGTTGAGGCCAACAATATCTCTGTTGGTGGGACTCTTCTTGCTCCTGAAGTAGCAAATGCATCCCTGGATGTCTCTGATTTCTTTGAGAACCTCTGATTGCTTTGATGAGGCATCAGACTAGTGGAACAACCTAGACTTCGAATTTTATGATAATTTCTTTCTTGTTGCTTTTCTTTAAATATTACCTTTTATGGTTATCTGGTATGGTTATGTAATGAAATGATTATGAACTTTATATATATTTACTATTTTTGAAGTTTTATTTGATCTTATAACTAATATGTAAATTTTATGATACTTGACACTGAAGTTGTCAACAAAAGTGCAAATGAAAAATACCGAGAAAAAGGATGATGTTTGTTTGCTTGAAAGTGCATCAACACATACCATATTTCATAATAGACAATTTTTCCCGAGTATGACAGTGCGTAAGACACATGTCCATACAATATCAGGTCATATTCCGATTATTGATGATTTTGGGAATGCCACAATTGTTTTGCCAAATGGCACCATCCTATATATTGAAGACGCGTTTCTAAGCAGTAGATCCAAAAGGAATCTGCTTAGCTTCAAAGATGTATGCCATAATGGGTACCATATTGAGACTATTTATGAACAAAATATGGAATATATCAGTATTACCTCTTATAAGATGGGCCTGAAGACCATCCATGAGAAGCTAGAAGCTTTTTCTATGGGTTTGTATTATTTCATGATTAGGCCTGTTGAAGCCTACGCCACCATGTCTTGGAGATTGGTAAACCCTGATCAGTTTGGACTATGGCATGATCGCCTTGGTCACCTTGGCGCTTCAATGATGCGTAGAATAATTCAAAATACAAAAGGGTGCCCTTTAAAGGATACAAAGGTATTGTTGTCCAAAGATTATAATTGTGAAGCTTGTTCACAAGGAAAACTCATTACCAAACCTTCTATAACGAAGGTTAATCTTGAATCCCCTTTATTCCTGCAAAGGATTCAGGGTGACATTTGTGGACCAATACAACCACCATATGGACCATTTCGATATTTTATGGTACTAGTGGACGCATCTTGTAGATGGTCCCATGTTTGCTTATTATCTACGCGTAATGTCATCTTTGCACGTTTACTTGCGCATATTATAAAGCTTCAGGCACAATTCCCTGATTATCCAATTAAAAGCATAAGGATGGATAATGCTGGTGAATTTATATCAAAGAGTTTTGATGCGTATTGTGTTTCACTTGAAATCGAGGTTGAGCAGCCGGTGGCATATGTTCATACTCAAAATGGATTGGCGGAATCCTTGATTAAACGTATCCAAATCATTGCCCGCACTCTATTATTGAGAACAAATCTCAAAGATACAGCATGGGGACATGCAGTTTTGCATGCGGCAGCCCTAATTAGATTGTGCCCCACTACTAGTCTCTTACAATCTTTCCTTCAAATGGTTCTTGGTTATGAACCTGATATTTCACATTTGCGCACCTTTGGTTGTGCAGTACAGGTGCCTGTAACACCCCAAAAAGGACGAAAATGGGTCCCCAACGTCGTTTGGGTATTTATGTTGGATTTAATTCACCATCAATCATTAAGTTTTTGAAACCAACTACTGGTGATCTTTTTACTGCCAGATTTGCAGATTGTCATTTCGATGAGACAATATTTCTATCAATTGGGACACCTATAACTTCCATGACTGCAAAGCAGAAACCAGTTAAGGTTATCTCATGGAATGAGAAAAATTTATCTCAATTAGACCCAAGAACTCCTGAGTGTGAAAACTAGGTACAGCGCATGATCCATTTACAGGCTATGGCCAATAGACTTCCTGACGCATTTAATGATGCTGCTAAGGTAACGAAGTCTCATATTCCAGCTGTAAATGCTCCAGCTAGGATAGCTGTTCCTGAAGGACATGCTAAAATGGATCAAAATCCTCCACCTTGAAGCGTGGTAGACCGATAGGATCAAAGGACACTGTCCCTCGAAAACGAAGAGGAAAAAATCAAGAATCCACTCCAGAAGAGCATAGTGTTGTGCTTGCTCCCAAGGAGCTTATTGCCCCTGAAGAGGCACAAACCCATGAAAAGATCACGAACCTTAGGAATACTGAGAATTCCATTACATATTGTAATGAGATTTGGGATTGGAATGAAATCATCATTGATGATGTTTTTGCATTCTCAGTTGCTCATCAAATTATGGATGATGATTGTGAGCCGCAATCTATTATTGAATGTCGTCAAAGGCAAGATTGGCCTAAGTGGGAGGAAGCAATTAAGGTCCTAGCTAAACGAGAGGTTTTTGGACCTATAACTCGAATCCCCGATAATGTAAAACCCGTTGGATATAAATGGGTATTTGTCCAAAAACGAAATGAGAAAAACGAGGTTGTCAGATATAAAGCCCGACTCATTGCCCAAGGATTCTCCTAGAGACTTGGGATTGATTATGATGAGACATATTCACCTGTGATGGATATGATTACATTTCTTTTCCTAATTAGCCTAGCAGTCTCTGAAAGATTGGAAATGCGTCTTATGGACGTTGTGACGGCATATCTATATGGCTCATTAGATTCTGATATTTATATGAAAATTCCGAGGGATTCAAAATGCCAATGCATGCACTCCTCGCAACTTATTCTCAATAAAGTTGCAAAGATCTTTATATGGGTTAAAGCAATCCGGTCGCATGTGGTATCAACGTTTACGTGAGTACCTAATTCAGGAAGGGTACAAAAATGATCCTATCTGCCCATGCGTATTTATTAAGAAATCAGAAACCGGATTTGCTATTATAGCAGTTTATGTCGACGATATGAATTTAATTGGAACTCCAGAAGAGTTAGCCAAAACTGCTGAGTATTTGAAAAAGGAGTTTGAAGTTAAAGATTTGGGTAAAACCAAACTTTGTCTTGGTAGAGCTTGAGCATAAAGCAAATGGAATAATTATCCATCAATCAGCATATATTGAAAGATTACTTAAACGCTTCAATATGGACAAGGCTCACCCATTGAGCACCCCTATGGTTGTAAGGTCTCTAGATCCCCTAAAGGACCCATTTCGTCCTAGAGAATCTGATGAAGAGATACTTGGTCCTGAAGTGCCATATCTTAATGCAATTGGATCTTTGATGTACTTGGTACAATGTACGAGACCAGATATCGCTTTTGCGGTAAATTTGTTAGCACGCTTTAGTGCTGAGCCAACTCGGAGACACTGGAACGGAGTTAAACATATTTTCCGTTATCTCCGAGGAACCATAGATTTGGGATTATATTATTCCAAGGATTCCACTATCTCTGGTATAGTTGGATATGCTGATGCTGGATATCGATCTGATCCACATAAGGCTCGCTCTCAAACCGGTTATTTATTTTGTTATAACGGCACCGCCATTTCATGGCGTTCTACGAAGCAATCGCTAGTAGCTACATCTTCTAACCACTCTGAGGTTATTGCTTTATATGAAGCTGGAAGAGAGTGCGTTTGGTTAAGATCCGTTATAACGCATATTCACAATTCTTGTGATTTAACACCGGTTACAAATTCTCCCACCATAATTTATGAAGACAATGCTGCTTGTGTTGCACAAGTTAGGGGAGGATATATCAAAGGTGATAAGACCAAGCATATCTCACCGAAATTTTTCTATACTCACGAACTCCAAGAAAGTCGACAGATTGATGTTAAACAGATTCAATCGATAAATAATCTTGCAGATCTTTTTACTAAATCATTGCCAACATCAACTTTTGAGAAATTAGTATATGGCATTGGTATGCGTCGAGTTCACAGGATGCAAGATTGACTAGCCCCAGCAGTGGCTACATAGCTCAATTGAGGGGGAGATATTATGGAATATGCATTGCACTTTTTTTTTCCTTATGTCCGGTTTTTTTTCCCACAGGGTTTTCCGGCTTAAGGTTTTTAACGAGGCAAATTAATGCATATATGAAAGGGAGAGGTCATATGATTTGTGCTCTGCACTCTTTTTCCCTTTTGTCCGGTTTTTGTCCCAATGGGTTTTTCCGGCTTAAGGTTTTTAATGAGGCAGTATCATAAAATGCACAATCATAATGAATACAATGAATATTCAAGGGGGAGTGTTATGAAATAATGAATAATATTCATTATATTCAAGTCCTATTGTTGTCCATTCAACTTTACATTCAAGACACCAAGTGAAGAGCATAACAAGATTGCCTCTTGAGAAACTTTACTTGATTATAAAGAGAGGAGATCTCTTGAACGTTGTGCGATGTTCAAACGAGTGGCCAAATGAGAAATTTCTCTCCACGTTTCTTAATCTCTTCTGTCTTTACTTTATCTCTTCGTTTTATATAATTGTACGCGATATTTTACAACATTTACGCGATATTTTTGATAACCTCTAAAACCATAGGCACTCAGAAAGGCCAGATGAATGGGATCCTTCTGCCATCATACGATGACTTTCATACCCATCGATTGACTATTTGCATTTTTATCTTTTATTTGATATGCAAAGCATTTTTTCTAGAAAGCACTCCAAATTGAAACTCCAATTTTCCAAGAAGATCAACAAAAAAAAAAGATCCCCTCCTTGGGCCATTATATTTTCCTTTATTCGACACAAATGAAAGTGAGAGAATAAAAGAAGTTGGAAGCAGTACCAGATGAAGACCGTTGGAAATTGTGATCCAATTTCTAGAGACTTCTTGGATGGACATTTGCTGGTGTAGTCTAGAAAAATCTTACAAAAATCTTGTAAAAGAGTCCACTTAAGCTTGTATCTAGAATTCTCTAGTAAAAATCAATTGCAAGTAATGAAGTTTAGGAAATTTCAAATGATACCTCAAATTAGTTTCCTTTTTCCCCAAATAAAAAATTAGAGAATAGCTCGTCTAAATAAAGACCTAAAGCGATCAACTTAATCTCAATGATACCAAGCTCATTGACTGGTCAAATCTGGCTTTCACTTGTGACTCATGTAGTTTATTCCGGCAATTAGAGTCGTGGCAATATTGTCCAAATTTTCAAAACCCCATTTTAAAAAGCCCCTTGAAGGTTCATCTTCAAGGATTCTTCAACCCTCTTGAGATTGCATTGTTAAAATTCGCCACGAAAGCCCCACTCACGGTCGCAACCGCAAGGGTGACTTTCTTCATGGCTTAACATTTGTGAAAGAAATATCTTCATCCTTTCGCTTGGTAAGTGTGTTTGGGAACCACTTTTACAAAAGGTTTTGGATCTCGAAAGAAATATCTTCATCTTCTCCGAGTTGTAGATGCGGGTCGCTGTGAAGCTCCGCTGAATGATCTGCGAGATAGTCACCACTCACCAGTGAAGGTCCGATGTTGCTGAATCACCCCCAAATTGGAAACCACAGAAGTCCTATGAATGGTCTGCAAGACCATGGTGGCCTTCTTGTCAATCAAGAACTCAAAGCCCTCGGCGCTAATCAACTTCAGCTCACCAAGTCGGGCGACCCTATCTTCTTTGCGCCTGGATCCGCGACCCTAGCTAGCCTAGCCCTTTGTCAGTGTTTGGAAAACGGTTTGAGTGTTTTCTCAAAAAAAAAAAAAAAAGGTCCTTTACAGGGTATTTTTTTCCAAACTCCTAAGTTGTTTCACCAATGGACCTTTAAATTACATTTACTAAACACAATTTGCCTTTTCAGAAAATCAAGTCCTTTGAATGGCAAATTTTTCTTCAAAAGCAACCAAACATGCTCTAAAGATGCATTTAGTTTAATATTGAGATGGGCTTTGAGGAAATGCAAATCAAATGCTTAGCCTTATGGCTTTGGCGAATGCGAAATGATATATGCAAAAAACCTTTTGAAGATGCACTTTAGGTTAAGCAGTCTTTGGCAAAAATAAATTTGCAAAGGGATTTTTGGCTACATAATTCTTTTTTTTCTTTTTAATTTTTCGAATGAGAGATATGTTCACCGGAAGTCCTAAAACTTGCAAAAAATGCAATCAAATCACCGAAAAATTGTCAAATTGATACAATCGAATCCTTAGGTTAGCTCCGTCAGACTTAACTAAGAAAAGATGCTAACGTGGCTTTTTTTAATATTTTCTACCCTACGTAGCCATGACTTGGCTAAGAACAACATCGCTTTGGTCCAAATTTGATTTTTAGTATTATTTTTGTTCAAATTAATTTGAAAAAAGCTAAAAAAAAAGGAGAGCTTTGCAAACCCACGACAAGGGCTTTGCATCCCTCGTCGCCGTCGCCCCACCACATCAGGAAGATCGGCGATGGTGGGGAAGTGGTCGGGCAAGGGTCATCGGCCCCGGCCAAGGGCCGATAACGCTTGCCCAATTTTGGCTGAGAGAAGACGAAGAGTTGCACACCATGCCTGGCTAGTGGCAGCAATTGGCGAGCACGTTGAGTCCCCGACCCTTGACTGGGGACTCAAGTTGCTCATCAAGTCCAAGATGTTTTGGGAATCACTCCAATTGCACACAAGGCCTTCCCCTTGAGATGGCAAGACTAGGCTTGATGCATGCCAAGTGTTTTGCCAAAATTTCTCCTATATAAAATATCTTTCATCGAAATTCGTTCTTCAAGTTTTAAAGGATCCTGTAGCAATCTTAGACAGTAGAGTTCCAAATAATCAGAAAAATCAACACTTGAGATTTGCAAAGATTTTAATAGAATTACACAAATGTTATCTCAACCAGAAAGTTCAATCAATGAGACACTTCGTAAGTACAATCCAAAAGAAATCGAATTGAAAGAAAATACACAAACGTAGACCGAACCAGAGTTTGACTTGATGGATTGGCTTAGTGAGTACAATTTCCCTCAAGAAACAACGAACCAACGCACCCAAAACAGTTTGAACACACTTCGATAATACACCAGAGTTTGACACGATGGTGCAGTATCTAGATTAAAAAAAATGCCGGAGTTTTGACTCGACAACAAGAATCTAAAAACTACAGTTAAAGAAACTAGAGTGCAATACGATAAGTAAAGATAAATAAATTTATTGATTTGTTTCAGGGGCTCTTCCGTGGTCTCTGGTGGTATTTATAAACGTCAAGGAAGTAACTGCTCTTCAGTTGTTTAGCGCGCCAAATAGCTACCACATCCTTCAGCTTCCTCAAATCCTTCTGATCAGGTCTTCGAGCAGTTATTTTACTTCAAATAAATGATAATATTTTGGCCCTAGATTACCTTTTTACTCAGCCCAATCGTGCCTATGTTCTCCACTTCTCGGGACTTTTAAGTCAAATTCCAGTAACTATTGATAGGTATTCTTCTTTCATTCGTGCAACTTATGTTCATGTTCTCCACACTTCACAAACTCTTGGGTAGTATTTTTAGGGATTTACTCCGTCTTTATTCGTCAAACTGCTCTCCTGCCAAGAAATTCAAGGAGGGATTTTCATCTTCCTCTTTGGCGCCCCTTGAAAAATTCTTGTAATCTTTGGCAAGATTTCCTTTCATTAGTGCCATGTTTGAATAGCTCAAACTTGCCTTTAGTTGTCTTTGATATGCTCCACAATGCGCCAGTATCCTTGCTTACTTGACAAGTGACACTTATCTTTGACCGTATCAACGCTTGCTTAGTGTTTCTCACAATCGACACTATCAGCATCTTCACAAGCGCTCCGCACTGGTTTCGTCACTGTCTTGTCAAAATGTCTTCCCTTTCTCATGTTCATCCCTTGTGTCAATTTCTCACGTGCGGCACATGGCTCTTATGGCCAGATTCTTTTGAATGCCGACACCAAAAAACGCGACGTGCCTCCACAGCAAATCTCGGACACTGCATACGAATAAAAAAAAAAAGGTACCCACAAAGTTTGATCGCACAAAAAAGTATGAGGAGTAAACAGAGGAGAAGAGTGGACCAAGGGACTAAGTGAGATATACGGATCGTGTTTGACGTGTTGTTTTGCCTTCATTTACTTTTTACTTAAGGTTTCTTCAATTATGTAAAAACAACAAATTCAAACAAAACTGACCCATCTTTTTAGGCAGCCGGAATAATCACGTGAGCAAGAGCCCGAGCAGCGCTCTAGTCGATCCGGGAATGAAGATTTAGCCTACGCCGAGCCTAGGAACATTAAATAAGACATAAGTTGACAATTTTTGATTCCCGTTTTAAGATAAAATTCACTAAAAACTCGAGAAACGCCATTTCGAGTTTTTATTTGGAATTTCATTTAAAACGAAATCAAAAGGTTCGGTTTGTTTCGCAAAAAATATGGTATTTTCTCGGAAATATTTTTTTCAAAGAATATCTTTTAGAAATAACAGTTATTTTTTCAGTATTTGGCTAACCTGAAAATGACCTCAAAAAATATTTTTTTGTCATTTGGTTACTTAAATCTGATTGATTTTTCTCGTTGCGAATCCTTTTAATAATTTTCTTTGTTTCCACATGTTTTATTTTATTTTATTTTTTATTCTTTTCTTTTTTGTTTTTTCATTTTTCTTTTTTCGTCGCTGGCCAGGCATATCGCCCCCCAGCAAGGTGAAGCCTTGCCGATTTGGTGCATATTTCTGAGTTAGTCCACACAATAAGGATAAGGGAGTCGAATGTAGCTAGTCTCTTACAAGTACCCTTGATTCCCTAAGACATTTATATGTGATGAAAGTAGATGGAGTTCTCTCCGATCTCCAAGCCTTTACTACCTGCATATGAAAAACAATTGGTTTTGGATGAAAGCGAGAAATGATTTTCTTTTTTCAATACAGAAAATAAATTCCTATTTCTGAAAGGTACTTTTTTTTATTTACAAAATATTTTTTAATTGATTCATATACTATGAATCTAATATCAAAATATTCGAAAAACATTAGGATTGTTGTTTCGTGAACGGAACCAGAAAAAAACCAAACTGGCATGAGAATGATCCTCCTTCAGTCAAACGAACGCTCTCTCACTCCTCAACCTTCATTCAAGATCCCCCTATTCCTCTGGAACAGATGCCCTAGCCCACAGCACTCAGCAACACTGGCGACTCGCCAGAGCCTCCGTCGCGCAACTTGGCTGGAGCTCCCCGAGTGAGATCGTGACGACGATCCTCCTGAAGCCTAGGCTCACGGGGTCCGACTGCTAGGTTAGTGGGAGAAATATCAATGGAGGAAGAATGTTAGATGGCGAGGGGGGGGGGGGGTAGGGGGGGGGGGGGGG